>JAKSZP010004202.1:0-124015 GCA_022478985.1 Massospora cicadina | reverse complement strand
CTCAGCTCATGGGTAGCTCTCACAACGTCACCCAACCACCATCCCCCACTGGGCTAAGGCAGCCCAAACCAACTTCGCAAGGGCACTACATCTGAGGTCCCCCTCCAACCCTGCAACTCTGATGAAATATCTTGCAACACATCCAACTGCCACTGGACCACACAACACCAATTGGTATTTCAAACGCATCCTGTACAACCTAAGACAAGGGGATTGGAGCTTCTCCTATGCACAGCAATCTGAAGACATTCACCCTCAAACTGGTTATGTGCAACTCCACAGGGGACAAACGGTGTCTAACGCGCCTGCCCCACTACCATCATTTACTCTTTCCCGGATTGACTAACTAGACTACCAAGACGTCCCATATGACTTGCGCACCCAAAAGCAGGTGTGGGACCTCGTCACCTGCCCCCTCTTATCCCCACAAGTGGGCTCCACAGTGTGGCGCTACATGCGCCATACATTTAGAACAGCTGACCGCAATTTCTCAATGTTCAAGACATGCGCCATCTGCGGCGGACCCAACACACTAGCACACCGCCTGAAAGAGTGCCCGCCGTCCATGCATATCTGGGCAACGTGATGCACTTGTTTCAACAATCACCAACAGCTGAATTCAGACTATCCCGCGATATCCTGGCACTCTACATGGTCTCGCCTATCCCCCAGATGCTAAGGGCTCTAATTGTGAGTATTGCAATATGGTCCATTCACACAATTACCCTCGACGCTTTCAACGGGATCCTCCACAATTTCAACCAAGCCATCATTAGGTTCCACAGCCATTTGGAAGACCACTTCCAAGCCTGACTGTTCAGATCTCTAACACAAATGGAAGAAACGGATGGGCAACTGGATTCCAATCTGGTTCCTTCGTTATGACATTGAAAACCTCACAGTCTTCATAGGCGGTAAACCCTACTAGCCCCTGAGCTGCCATGCCACTTAAGGTCTAGTCATCCACCACCCGTGGCTCCTAGCCACACCCAAGTGTGCCAAGTCATATCTTTTGAGTTCCTTTGTTTTGCGCTCTCTTCCCTCTTCTTTTTTCCGTTTTATCTTCCCTACATACCGGATGTGTCTGTCCCCTGGTCAGCCATCCTCAAATAAAAAAAAGATACGCCCATGCCCTTTATTGTGGCTTGTGACACATCCTCAGTTGCTGTGGGAGCAGTGCTCCATCAAGTTTATGATGGGGTTGAGCATCTGGTAGCTTATCTTCCCTAAAAGTTTTTGTACTCTAAACAGTCCTGAGCGCTTTATGATAAGGAGCTGCCGGCAGTTTCCTGTACATTGACTCACTGGCAATACTCCTTCAGGGAGTACAGCATGAGATCATAGTGTGGACTGACCACCAGTCTATAATGCATTATAAAAAGCCCCATAAGTCCACCCAACGCAATCCAACCTTCTATGAACTATGCAACTTTAACTTTAAGTATGTGTTTGTCAAAGGGTCTTTGAATGTCTTAGTGGACATGTTTTGTTAGAACCCTGCCATGCATCCCTATATAGATGATCTTCCTTACCTCACAACTGAGTTTTCTCCTTAAAATCCTGATGCTAGCTCCCCTTTTAATTTCCTTTTTTAGTCTGCTTCAAATGTGCCCCTCCTTGACCAATTACTGACCGTCCAGTTGGAAGCTAAGAGGGTATCTGGTTATATAAGAACCTGGATAACAAATCACAGAAAAGCACCCAATATGCCCTAAAGGATAGTCTTTATTTTTCTGGGATAGAGTTTGGGTTCCGCCAACCCTCCAAGCCAAGTGATCCAAGAACACCATGATCCTCTAACAGTGGGTCACTCCAGGTTATAGAAGTGTGAGGAATTGGTCAAGAGAACCTACATCTGGTCAAGATCATAGACAGAGATCCCTCTTGGGTCTCCAAATATGTAGTTTATGCCACTCAAAATCTAACAGATCTGGGAAGAAGGGTCTCTTTCATCTACTGGAACAGTCTGAGGGTCCCTGGACGTCAGTCTCCGTTGATTTCATAGTGGAGCTTCCTTTTTCAAGGTTTATGATGTAATCATGGTGGTGGTTGATTGCTTCATCAAAATTAGCCTCTTTATTCTGTGAAACACAATTATCACTTTGGAAGAGACTGTAGCTATGATTTTTGCGTATGTTTTCTCTATATTGGTTCTCCTTAAGGAGATATTAAGTGAATGTAGACCCCAAGTTACCGCCAGATTCTGGAGTGACCTTCTTGATCTTCTTCAGATTAAAATATGCCATTCAACTGCTTACCACCCCAATTTGGATGGTCAAACTGAGAGTATGAATTAAACCCTATATAACTACCTCCTCTGTTACATCTCATCTAGCCACGACATAAGGGCATCAGACCTGCCCCTTGTGCAGTTTGTTTATAACAACGCCAATCATAATTCCACTAACTTCTCCCCCTTTGAAGATTTATTAGTGTATAACTCCTCAATCCAGCTTGGTACCCGTCTTACTTCCACAAAACCAGCTGCAGAGAATTTCCTGAACCACCTATGAAAAAACCATAATTTTGTACAAGATCACCTGTTCAGAGCAGTGAAAGACTATAAGAAGTTTGCAGATCAAGAACGTTACCTGGTTGTATATTAAAGAAATGATCACTTTTTATGTTAGACAACCATTATCAGAACATGAAAGTCCATTCTTGAAAGTTTTCATGCTAACACTCCTGACCATATGAAGTGCTGAAGAGCTTAAGATATGGTTAAGATCAAGCTCCCCACCCACTGAAAAAACCATATATTATGTGCCCCAATTATCCTTCTCTAAAGGTCTCATGCCTAAGTCACCTGAACCTATCATGATTTACAACTTCCAGAAAGATGAAGTAGAGAATATTCTGGCTTTCTGGAAGACTTGACAATCCATCTAGTAATTTGGTAGTCAGAAAGGCAACCCCTCATATGAGAACAGCTGGTGAGAACCAAAGATTTCATAAACTGAAAGGAGATTATTAGGGAGTTCCACCCAGCCAAATTTGATGCGCCCCATCATCCTTCAAGTATATAAGCCATTCTTGCAAGGACTCAAAAAAAGCACAAGAACAATGCCTTAGTCCATGCTCCTGAAGGTGGGATTTTTACAGTTTTAGAAGGAAAAGGATAATTCAAGTCTTGATGCTCAGCATCTCCACCTTTCTGGGAACAATACCCTATGGGCATAAAAAAGGATCCTAGGAACTTGTAGCTCCCCCAACTCAGCTCAGTGATCTTACTCATGTGGTAGATAATTGATGGGTCACTGCCCTGGCCCTCAAAGAACCCCTTTTTCTATCCTCCACTTCCTCTTCTATTTTGTTCTAAATGATAGAAAGGGTGTTCAGGGAAGTGTCTGGTATAAGGTTCTCCGCAGGACCATAGGGCTTATCCCATTCATAGTCTGGTCACTGAAAATATGCCAGAAATCCTTAAAACCTATCCAAAACCCTCTATAAATCTTAACGGTTTTTAATAAGTCATCCGGTTTCACATATAATGAAACCGGATTGTGGATTAAAACCCCATATTGCTAATTTAACCTGAAATTAAAATCAATCTTACAGGTGGAATAGGTTTATGCAGAACCGTTCAATGGCTTATCATTCTATACAAATTCATTCAAGGTTGTTAGTATCAATCTGAATTATTCTTTGAACTTTAACGCAAGATACTAAAATTTTGATGTGATTTAAGCTATTCAAAAATCTCCCTCAACCTACTATCCTCTTACTGACCTACCCAATAAAGATCTACTATAAGAGTCCAGGTGTAGGCCTATTCTTGAGCTCCCTTCTGATTCTCTACACCTCCTTACTATAAAGGCAGCAGTCCTCCTTAGGGTAAGTTTCTAGGCTATTATCCTTTCTAAATTTTTCTTTAAAAATAAACTCGTCTCTATATAGTTTTACAGTTTGTGAAATCTTCCCTCCACACCATGCCATTAAGCACTTTAGATAACCAGCGCTTCACACCGTTATCTGAGATGCAGCAACCAGGACCTTGGAGCGGTTGTTGCAATATAGCAATCCAGCATTTTTTTATGCTGTAATTTAACTCATAAAAGCCCATATCCTCAATTTTTAATCTATATTCTTACACATTCATTGTGTGCACCTGCACCAACAATTTGTCTGATAATCTGCCAAAAAGTTGGTAAATCAATATTGGAGGAGTTACTTTTTAAGCCAATCTGAATTAATCAACCTACCAGTAACTGTGGAACTTGAAGGAGTCATCATCCTCTCTGTTGCTCCCACTCATGAGGGTTGCCCTAGTAAGACCCGCGGTTGCCCCTATTATAGGCTCCTGGCTTGATGTTGGGGCCTCTGGCATTCATTTTAACAGTTCTACCCCACACTTAACCCCTAGAAGGTTCTATATTAGAGTCACTAAGGGAACTGTGAGACTGGTGTTAGGCAGGGGCAAGCCAAGAGAAAACTGGTCTGTTGGTGTGGGTGTTTGGACACCCCCAACAGTAACTTCAGAATGCCAAGTGACGCCCTCCTTAGGAATTAACTTAAATGAGGTGGGAGAGGGGTGGTGAGGTTCCTGCGTTGGTGAAAGTGAAGAGGGAATGACCACATCATGCTTTAAGCTACTTCCCTCAGCAAGATCAGCAGACAATTCCATCATTACATTCTTCTTTAGGCACAAAATCATTTATTATATATATATAAATATCAAAACTGGTAACATATTTATTTATTCGAGGTAAGCCAACCAGGGGATGGACATTACCAAAATATAAAAATAAAGTATTGACATGAAACCTGAGCAGGGTCAACTCTGTCGTAGAAAGTTTTTTTTCACCTCCAGATCGGGACTCAGATTTTTCTAGTTACATCATGGGTAAGGTTTTCATGTTATTATACCTACTAACCGCCAATAGCTTCCTTTGGCTGGCACCCTGATTGATGTGCAAAGGGTGGGAATTGATCCCGCAACCTTCAGGTTGGTAGCCATATGCCCTACCGACTCAACTTCCACCCCTTAAAACTGGTAACATAAGTTTTAAACTTTAATAAGGAAGTCAAATAAAAATAACCCAACATTTTACCAATAGCAGGGTGCTGGGTTTTATGTTTTGCTGGGGAGGGGGGAGGTTACTAAACCAAATTTGATAGTAGAGGATGGTTGCAAATCTTTAATGATGTGATTAACAGTTTTGAACACCAATCCCAATCCAATAATAAAAGAAATCGATGCCTCAATTAATTCACAATAGTAAAAATATTGGCCAAGGTTTCTGCACTATTTTGATGTTGCTTATAGTAAGTTCTAAACGTCCAAACTAATTTTGATGATTTCAGAAATTATTGTTGGGTTCAATTCCCAATCTCATTTTTTTCTTTAACTTCTTATCCAGATTTGATTTACCAAATAAATTTCCCCATTCATGTTGACTAATGATTGAAGACCTATTGAAGAGGGGGACTAAGAAAAGTGTTACTGCTCTTCTAAAGATTAGTCAAATCTGAACGGAGTTTTCTGATTTTTACATAGTAGTATTCTGCATATTTAAAGACAGCAGTGGGTTTGAGTGTAGGTTGGAGGAAGGTGTCCAGAAGCAGTGAGGGGCAGCAGCTACCAATCTATCATACAGGGTGTTGCAATTGGGACTAAAACTGGGTAAGATCGTCACAGGAACTATTGCACATAGGTAAAACTGTGTAAAGACAGTTACCTAAAAGTAAGTGGAAAGCTTAATATAAATATAAGCCTTTATAAAATGCAAATTCTCCAAATTCTCCATAGCTTGTTGGGTACTTCTAATTCTAGATATCTGTCATCATGAGCATAAGCCAAACTTCTACTGATAAAGGTTATTACTAAAATGTGCATTACCACGTTTTTCCTTTCCATACGTGATCTTCCAAGATATATGCTAATGCCTTTGGAATGTGGTCTGTGAATCTTTCTTCTTTGCGGCACTCAAATCTTATTGCATTTCCTATTTTTGGTCTGCTAGTAGCTATCAGCGTCACCACGAGGGTCAGTCTAAAGGTTGGGTACATCTTTAGGAAGTGATGAATATTGGTCAGTGGGATCATTTTTGGAAGACTTAAACAAATAATTATAATACCTTTCATGGTTAGCTGGAACATTCATGGCGGATTTGTATGAACAATTACGGTATTTTTAATTAAAAGAATAGAGTTGGGTTGGGCATGGGACATCCAGATAAATTTTTGAAAGGTTTGGGCCACCAAAAGTCAGGATCTTATGGCTGTTAATATATAATTGCTTAAATTTAGGTTCATAAAGTGCTAGCTGAATATCAGGTGGCGGACCAATGTGAATTGATCTGCAAAAGGATATAGATAGCAGGGTAAGGGCAGTGGTGAGGTCTTTGGGGCATTTGGGGTTTTTATAACTATGGTCAATCTCATTTGGTTATTAAACCCAATTTTCATTATATCCCCCCACTTGATCAAAATTAGAGATTTGAAAGGTTTGCTGCTAGCAGTAAGATTTATTGGTTGGTGGGAGCTGACTTTTTGGTGCCCTTGTGGAATCACTTTAAGAATTTGGCATGCACTCTGTTGACAATATGTCCTTTTATGGTGTCTTTAAGCATGTATGTATTTGTTAAAGACTTCTCTATGATCTCAAATGGTCCCTTCCAAATATATTTAATTTTACTCATCCTTCCAAACCCATGGTTGTCATAGTAAAGTACTCACTTCCATATGATGAGGCAGGGTAGAGGATAGGGGTTCTGGTTTTCAAGCTCTACATCTCATTTTCTAGGCCAGTGCGTTGAAGTATGCTTCAATTTAGAAATTGATCAACAATAAAAATTTCTTTAAATAATGACTGTGGCCATTCCCTCTCCATGGTCACTGGAGTATAAGATCAGAGGTTATGCGGGGTTTCACCCATACATGAGCTGCAATAGAAATCTTCCCAAGGATGAATGAGATGTGATATTGTATGCGAAGACAGCGGAAAACAGTAAAAGATTACAACTGGATGGTCTGCCTGATGTCTATTTATGCAGGATGCCAACTAGAGTGACGTTGAACCGCTCCACCATACCATTGGGATTGAGCTTATAGGGCGTCAACAGGAATCCATGAAACACCACTAAATCGGCAAGCTTGGCAATTATCTGAGAAGTGAAGTTTGTGCCATTGTTTATCAGAAGGAGTTGGGGTCATCCATGTTTATAATAATATTTATCAAAATAAATTTGGCGGTCATTGCAGCCCCAGGTCTTTGATTGGGTTTGCTTCAACCCATTTTATAAGGTGGTCAATAGCCACCACAATGTATCTAAATTGGCCTCCTCTGGAAGTTATCAGCCCCACAACATAAATTAACATGGTGTGGAAAGCAAAGTTTGGCTTAACCAGTTGATCTGAAGTGCTTTTACAATATGGCACTTAACCTGGCACTCTCTTTAGCAGCTGAGGGCTTTGTGGATATCAAAGTGCATAAATTCCCAGAAGTAAGTCTGTTACAGTTGTTCATTAATGTTTCTTAAAACCTCCAAGGCCCGTGGCTTTGTGAGCTCCAATGATAAGATCTATATGCTCAGTTAGCTGTGGTACAATGTAAAAGCAGCCTTCAATTAGTTTGAAGAACTTTCCAGCCTTAATGGAGTTGTTCTTCATCACTCAGCCCATATCACGTTGTACTCCTTCTGGCTTGTTATCATATTGGCCACTCAGCATTTTGTTTAAAGACCATCTATGTCAGCAATCAATGCAACGGTAGGGAGCCAAAACAATATATCAGCGTTCTGATGTTTCACACCGGGCTGGTGCTAAATATCAAAATCAAACGCCTGCAACTTAAATACCCAGCGATCTAGGCATCCATCGCGCTCCTTGAGGTTCTGTAGTCCTTTAATCAATGATTGTCAGTTACCACCTTTATGTGCACTTCATAAATGTAGACCATAAACTGATTGCATGCATAAATCATCGCTAGAAATCCATTTTTATCTAAAAGCGTAATTATGATCATATATGTCTAACGTCTGACTGCAGTATGCTGTGGTGATGTTCTACTCCTTTGTCCATGCGATGGTACAACATGTTCCTAAGGCGGTGAGGGATGCGTCCATCTGACTCACAAACCTTTTGTCAAAATTAGTACATAAATATTAGCACCAAAGTGAGACATGTGCAAAGGCGGTCAAAAGCCAGTTGACAGTATGTCATCCATTTGAGTTGGATTCCAGATTTCAACAAGTGGAATAGCAGCTCCCTACTTTAATAAAGTTTCTATGAACTGCTAGTAATAGATGACCAACCCTATGAAAACCTTGATGTCCCACTTGCTGGCTGGCATATTCATCTTCTAAATGGCCTCCACTTTTACCAGCTGGGGCCGTAGGCCCTCTTTGTGAATAATGAAGCCCAGATACTCAAGTTGCACTCAGAAAAAGTTACATCTCTTGGGCTTGACTTTCAGGTTGGTGGCAGCGAGCTGGCAGAAAACTTCCTCTAAAAGCTACAAATACTTGGTGAACCTCCCTAATAAAGCGTTTATACCATTTAAATAAACCAAGATGCAAGATATTTTCAAATCTCCCAGTATGCTGTCCATAGCCCATTGGAACACGGTGGGGTATTAGATAAGCCCTGCAGCATTTGCGTGGGTTGAACAGCCCTTGAATCATTATGATGGCGCATTTTTCTTGTTTATTTTGGGGGGCGACTCTATCTTCCAGTAAATGAAGATCAGATCCAAGGCGGAGAAATACTTTGCTCCACCAAATTGGTTGATCACATCATCAATTCTCAGATGGGCAAGAATATTTCTTATTATGTTGTTGAGCCATCAGTAGTTGATTACCATTTGGTTAGATCCGGCCTTCTTTTTTTTATTAAGATTGGCAGCGCCTACGGCCTTTTTGATGGTACCAGAATTCTTTTCTGAATCAGCTGGATGATCTCTTCTTTGACAACTTCATCCACCACCTTAGACCAGCGGATGGGATGGAGGAATATCAGCGGATGGTTCCCAGTGTCAATATGATGTAATACGCCCTTGGCGCATCCCAGATCAAAATTTTCCATTGCATAATCTGTTGTATTTTGAATAAGACCATCGGTTGATTTTTCTCATATATTCATCAGACTAACTATAGATTAATGAGATAAACCCTTCAGACAGCCTTGCGACTTTTCTCTTCCAACCTTAAATCAACCATTGTATTAAACTTGTGTACACCTTGCAGTTAACCCATCAGTAGAATGTGGAGGAAGGCAACAAAAGTACTGTTTCACTTTAATTAGGTAGGGGTATAGGTTAGCTACTGATACATTAATCTTCATGACCTGGGAAAATGAGCCCCAGTGCTAAAAAGGTTCTTGAGTGAGCGGTCAAAGGGCGCAAACACTTCACCATATAGACTTGCTTTTAGGTATTGTTATTTTTTTAAGATTGTGACCTTTAAAGGCTAAGTATTATTAGTCTAATGTAGCTCCAACAGGGATCTCCTAGGGTTGTTCATTCCTTAGGCAGTCTATCGATGAAAATATAAAATTGAGACAAACTCTGTTCGCTTAGAACAAGTAGGATCTCTGAATGAATACAGGCAAAACTGAAGGTAATCTAGGTGATCAAAAATTGGGGATATTTATAGGGCCATGTGAGAATTGAGATCTTTTAGGATAGACATTGTGCGGAAATTGGGATAGAGTTGGATACAAAAATCTCCTGATTGGCATGGCAGAATGAAAAGTCTTTCAGCATACTTGGTCCTTTTGGGTCGCGGTGGCAGTTTCTGGTGACCTCTTATAGGCAAGATCTTTTCCAAGTGAATCAGCTCCTTAACCCAAGTAAATTGGGGATTTCTGGAAAGGTTTGAGATTTTTGAATTCTTTTTCAGGAGCTCATTATCCTTATTGAATTGAATATCTCTCATATTGGTAGAGATCCACCGGTCATGTTGCAAATAAGCATGCATTTAATATCACCCATATCAGCGTGGTTTCATTATTCACAACAATGCCCCCCAGGATCTTGCCAAGGAGAAATATAATTTTGGAGAAATTCGGCATAAACTCTACTCATAACAGAGCCCAATTTGACAGAGACAATCGAATATTCTGGTCCCTGTTAATAGATCACTCAGTAAGTGCCTGACCATAGAGTGCCAAGTTTGTGGACCCATCCTCCCAGTTGGTGATGGTAGAACAGGAAGAGATCTCCTAATTGATATTTGGGAAAAATTGTTTTCAGGAATGGCTTCATTCAGCTTCTCATCTAGTTATAGTCCCAGGGACTTAGCGGCTAAAGCTTCTAGCATGGACAATTCATTAGCCAGCCTTTGCATCATGAGATCAGTAGTATCAGGCGTAGAGGTTTCTAATATGGGCTGTACGCTTGAAAGCAGAGTCAGATCTCATCAGTAAAAATCTCAAAAAGGAGAAATCTTGATAATTTAATGTTAACTTACATGGTAAGCTGCTAATAAAGCTGGTGGCAAGTATTAATTCCATCATGAAGGGTCGTATTGATCCATCTTTTGGAGTATGGTGACTAGAATACCATTCACTTATTCTACAGCTCCGTTGGTATCAGGATAATAGAGTGCCATAAAAGAGTGATGGGTGCCCATCAGTGAATTGAGATTAGGACTACTTTAGAAACAAACTTGGTACCATTATCAGAGAGCAGCGCCTTGGGACTAATGTGTCAAGAGAAGACCTGTTTTTGTAAGAAGGATGTAGTTGCCTTAGAGGTGGTCGAGGAATTAGAGATGGCATCCGCCCATTTTGTAACTGGTCAACTGATAAGATGATGTAGCGATGGCCATACATCGCCATAGGCAAGGGGCCAATAACATCTATACTAACCATGTCAAACGGGGTCATGGGACTTGCAACCTGGTGTTAATATCAGATTTGGAGGCTTCTGGTTAGTACACGTGAAGCAGGTATTGATGACATTTTGATTATTATCAATAATTCCATCCCAGTATAAAAGTTTCTTCAGTCATTAATAGGTATTCTTCATTGAGCGTCATGGCCCACGATCATATGGGCCTCCAGAGAGAACTTCATTCTAGCAGATGGTCAGACATATGGCAGACAAGATGTTGCAACTTGTTTATCAACAATCCATTTTCAATATGAGTCTGCTCAGCCATTTTCTTCAGTCGCTGCCTGATCACCGGGGTTTTTGACTACACTCCTCAGGTTTTGCAATGTGCTTGTAGATATGGCCTCTTCTGAAAAATAGAGTGTTAGTATGGGTAGCTGAGATGATCCATTAGCATTTTGATGCACCATTACAATGCGGTGAACAATTGCAAAATTGTAACACTGAAGTTTAAATGCCTAACGGGCTAATAATAATATATTAGGGACTTTCATTTGTTGTAGTCATCGCATGGTGGCGTGGTTCATCACAACATTGAAATGGTTCACATACATGAAGGGACAAAAATTCTTGATGGCCAGAAGGACAGCCAGACACTCAAGTTCTGCTTCTGTAGTTTATTTCCGTCAATATAAAGTCTTACTGAAGTATGCTATAGGGTGGTCACCTTTATTTTACATCAAGTTGATCCAGAAGGGCTCCTACAGACATGTCGCTGGTGTCAGTAAAAAGTATGAAAGGGTTGTTGAACTTGGGGTGCACTATTAAAGGAGCGGTAGCAAAACTTCCTTAAAACATGGTAGGCCTGCTATTGGGTTTCTTCTCATTAGAGCGGGACATCTTTATGAAGCAAATCATCAGTGGTTAGGATATTTCAGAAAAATGGGGATAAATTGTCAGTAATAACTGAACATTCTGAGAAAGACCTATATATCATGTAAACTGCTTGGTTAGGTCATTTTTTGACAGCAATCACTTTGGTGGATAGTGGCGAGATTCTTATTGGGTAACCTAATGCTCAAGGAATTCCATTTTGGTCTAGAAACTGGGTTTTTTGAGCTTCAATTTCAGTGAAGCAGAGCAAAAATGTTCAAACTCCTCCCTTAGATGGGTTAAATGTTGTTAAAAAGTTTTGGCGAATACCATCACATCATCTAATTAAAACTAGTACAAATGCCATCTTCAAATCCCCAAGTAGGCAGTCCATCGCCCTCTGAAACATGGCTGGAGCGTTGCATAGCTGTCATGAAAATGATATGACTGGAAGACAAGCCATATATACGGCAGATTGTAATTTAGGAGTTAAGGTGAGCCTTGAGATTGAGCAGAAGATTATGTTGACATGAGGCAAATCGATCTAAGTAATCATAGTTCAGCAAATCAAGGGAATTCTGGAAAAGCTACAATGATAGCACAAAACACCTAAAACTATAGCAGATAGAGAATTAGTAAGCAGAAGGGTCAGAACTGATTATGAATACCAAGGATTAAGAGTTGGGTGTGAGAATGAGAAAGGGGTTTTTTTTGGATAAGAAGAGAGTAGTGAAAGGTTAATGGGATTAGCCGTTAGTTTTAATAACAATAAATTGGTAACATCAGGGCGATAGCTCCTTATTAACCCTTTATAATTATTTATTGAAGGACCAGTGATCATCATATCACTCGTCCATTGCTCAACGGGTTTACCCTGTGCAACCAGCTTGGTGGATACAAACTAAACCACCAAAAGGTAACAGTGGTGCTCAATACAGGGGGCCCATTGATCAACTCCCTGAAAATTTTCATACTCACCAAAGCCATGGCGCAACCAGCCCACTTTGAAGGGGTAATACCCCAGTTTATTGAATTATCTTAATATGCGGAATTGAAGCTTGCCTTGGATACCCTATTCCAGGCTCAAAAAATGCTTTTCCGTGATAATAAAAGCATTAGATCATCTCGCCAAGGCCTTCCAATAACTGCACTTGGTGGGTGGCCAAACCAACCAACTTGCCAACCGCTTGGGCGAAACTACAGAGAGGCTATACTGTGCAGAGTTAAATGGAATAGTTGTGTTGGGGAGGAAGGAGTCTGCAGTGACAAGCTGGCCCATTTAACCGCAACAGAAATATACATGGATTCTTTAAGCGGTTTAATTCACTGTGGAAGGGGCTTCCAATCTGCAGAAAGCTAAACTGTTGTTATCCGCTTTGGATGTTGCAAGCGCTGACAAGGTCACATGCTATCTTAAGAGTAGTACCATAACCTATCAAGAGATTAGGAGACTAAATCCGCCTGTTTGGGGGTGTGGCAGAAATGCTCAGTGCAAGGCTGAGTTTATGACAATATGTTTCAAAAGAATGAGTCCTTGGTGGAGTTTGTGGAGTGGTTCATGGCTGAGGCTCATGTGTTGATAAGAGAAAATATCTTAGCTAACAAGGAGGTGGGGTTAGTGATGATGGAAGCTGTCAAACCATATTGAGACCTATATAATGTTATGTCCTACATTCTTCAAGACAACGCAGAGCTATTAAAAATCGTCCGTCATTTACGCCGTTTATCTTTCATTTTTAGTGCTCCCAATGTGGAATGGAAAGTCCTTAAAACTGCTACTAAATCCCTTTTGGGAAATGTATAACAACTTGGTTATAATCTGCTGGGCATCACTTGTCCTCTACGTGTTGCCAGATCCATTCCATCCCCATTATTATCAACCAGCTCATTATCAGAAAATTAAAATCCATTATATAATATCCAAACTAGACCTTTGGGTGTGATACAGGGATTAGGGCAACTTACAAATTCTTGTTTCTCATGCAATCAAAGAGGCCATTATGCTTCTAGCTGTCCAGAAAGACTGAATGCTAATGCAGTACTGGCTTCCCCAATTAACCAGGGCTAAAGATTGAGTGGAATAGAGATGGGACACTTTAATTACGCTAATCTAAATTTAATTTGTAACTGAGGATTCCCATGAGTCACTTTGTGTTAGTCCTGGTGATCAATCCAATGATTTATAATATTAACAAATCCCCTACGAACTCTTGGCCTCAAACTAAGGGAGGGACCCCAATATCATAGACTTGGAGTTCTGCCGAGATGTTCAAAAACCATACACTTGAAAAATCCTGGAGCGAAATAGTATGGTTGGAGTCAGACCCTTAATGAAGGTCACAGCTCTAGAGGGGGTGGAAGTAGCAGAACCAGTAGAGAAAATTGCCTAGGAATATCCTCATGTCGGCGCCAGTATACTCACTTTTCTGGATAACCAAAAGCCCTTAGATGTTTATGTAATAAACAACAAGGTTCTTATTATTTGTAGTGTAATTACTGTGACATTTTTGTACAAAATACCAAAATTTGGGCAATTATCGATACTGGCGCTCCTGTCAATATAATATCCACCAAGCTTGTGGCTAAGCTTTCACTGAATCCTGATGTGGAACACCAATTAATGTATGGGACTGCATGGACCCAGAACACTGTGTCAGAGGGCGCATACAATGTGTTGCCTTTGAGGTTTGGGTGGTCAGCCATCTGATCCAGTTGTGGTTTTGCCTAATAACAATTATGACATGTTGATTGGAGCCACATTCATGCGGTGATTTGGAGCCATGGTCAATATGGAAGAAGAAACAATTTATTATCCTAGGACAACAGATCTCCATTTACTTTACCTCCAGCGGAGTCCCAAAGGACCCAATCTTCTTTTGTCAGATTAATCTAGCATATAGCAATGGGGTGATTCATGTTCAATTTGGCGGATGAAGTGGAGGACCAGAGCCCTTCCTAACCAAAGTTTATGAGTATAACAGTATTCCGCTATGGGCTGCAAGTGCGTTAAGCATACCTTCTGGGCATCAAGTCATACTAGGGAAAGAGCTTGAGATTGATATTACCAAAGGTTTATACGGAAAAATTATGTAGTCCTACCAGCAATCCCAGCTTATAATTTCATGTGGTACAAGGGTTACTGTTACCAGGATAGGGGGGAAGTGAAGTGTTGATAAAGAACTTTCAGTAGGAGGCTATGATTGCCCTAGGCACCAAGTGGTAGCTTATTTAAACTTGGCCCCTATTGATGAGGTTCACCATATTTACAATTTCAGTTTGTAGGAGGACCTTGGCCTGCCTTTAAAAACATCATTTGGAATAATGACCGTGGTTCTGCATGAGGCCCTAACTGGGCTGTCAGATGAACAGAAAGATAGGGCGATGGCTCTGTTTGAAAATACTGAGATATTTTTGCTTCTAATGATGATTTTGGATGCACATGCGGGGTAGTGCGTTGGGTAGACATGGGAGACCAACCTCATATTTGGTCACGGCCCATCCAGTGATATAAGGCGGCGTAGGAAGTAGTCTTTGATGAGGTAGACAAATTGATTTTGCAGGGGATGTTAGAGCCTTCCAAGAGTCTGTGGGAATTACTGATGCTATTTGTTAAGAAAAAGATGACACAAAGCGAGTGGTCATTGACTACCAGAAGCTTAGTAGCATCACTAAGAAGGATTCCTATCCTCTCCCACGGATTGATGACGCTTTAGATCGTCTGGGAGGCGCAAACTACTTCTCCGCCATGGACTTGATATTGGGGTACTGGCAGATTGAGTTGCCAGCGGCAGAACATATGAAATGCGCTATAATCACCTTAAAGGGGTTGTTCCAACCCACGCATATGCCTCAAGGGTTGTGCAACGCCCCAGTTACGTTCCAGCGTGCTATAATACAATCTTAGGTAACTTGAAGCTGTCCTGCGTTCTAGTCTACCTTGATAATATCAACGTGTTCTTGCAGACATTCAAAGAGCATCTTGACCACTTAGAAAAAGTGTTCCTCAGACTTGCTGCTGCTAACATCAAGATCAAGCCTCGGAAATACCATCCTTTCAAGGAGCAATTGGAATACCTTAGTTTCATGGTGGACTAAAAAGGGCTTAAATGAAGCTGGAGAAGGTGGAAGCTATACATAAGATGACTTGGCAGGGAAACAAGCGAGATATCCAGTTGTTTTTAGGGATGGCTGGTTATTACCAGATGTTCATTCCCAACTTCAGGTGTATTGGCGCACCGTTTTCTTTGAGTTATAAAGAATAATGCCACCTTCGACTGGAAGGAACAATGTTAGAATGCTTTTGATGTCCTGCAGACCGCGTTGGCTATTGCGCATGTTTTGCAATTACCTAATTTTAAATAAGGATTCTATTGTACAAATGGGTGCTTTCTTTTCAGCTGTATGGGCCATGCTGTCCCAAAAAGATGATGAAGGTGTGGAGCACCCCATTGCTTTTTGCAGCCAAAGCCTGAATTGTCATGAACAGTTTTCAACTGTGACTAAGTGGGAGTGCTTGGTGGTTATATATGTTTATAAACAGTTCCAAGTATACCTCCACGGGGTGAAATTCAAAGTGGTAACCAATTATGCCTCCTTGCGTTGGCTGCAGAATCTTTAAGAACCAGAAGGGCGGCTCATGCGATGAGCCCTGAAGCTCCAAGCATATGACTTTGAGATTGTACACCAGCCAGGGGAAAAACACCAGAATGTGGACTGTCTCTCACAATTACCATTGGTTGCCATCACTGTGGATTTGGCGGACATAATGTATGAGAAAATGATTATGGGCCAATACCAAGATGAGCCGCCACCAGTGATCAAAGTGCTTGATGGCTTTGTTGCAACACCTTTTTGTGCGATGGGAACTATATAAGCAATTTGGAGAATTGCGCTGAGTTTCCCAAAACATTCCACTATACCAGCCATAAATTATGGATTCTCATAGAGCAGTAGTTCATGGAGGGTTGCAGAAGATGATAGAGTTCATATGACCCTGTTACTATTGAGAGCGTATGCACTATGATGTGCTTGAGATGGTTGCTTGCTGTCACCAGTGAAAAGTGGAGAAACCATTCCTCAAGAAGAACGCCTACCAGCTGGTTAAGCCTCGTTATTCATGACATGCTGCTTCTCTTAATTTGGTGAGGCCTATGCTGAATTGTTCAAACCGCTCTAAATATATAATAGTAGACATTGATCATTCGACGAGATGGGTGGAAGCAAGGGCAATCAATGATTTGGGAGCTTTCACCACCACCAAGTTTATAATGGAGTGTATACAGCAACATGGCTCTCTGCAATCTATCCTCACAGATTACGGAACCAATTTCACATCACATATCCAGCCCAAGTTGAACGAATTGATGGCAATCCGCGGGATCTTGACTACACCCTACCACTCTGAATCTAATGGAATGATGAAACGGATCAACGGAACACTGGTGAACATTCTTGATAAGTTGGTAAAGGATTAGACCTCTGAATAAAGTGCACTCCTGTTACCGCCGTCTTTGTCTATAATATCAGCTACCACTTGTTAATGGGTAAAAGTCCTTACAGATTGCTCTATGGTAGATATCCAGCTTTTCCCAACTTGGTTTACTCCTGTGTGGAGGATAATGACGGAGTAGAATCGCAGCGTTATCTGGCCAACTTAACAGACACGCTAATAAAATTATAAACAGAAGTTTATTCAACCAGCTTAGCTAAGAAGATTTGTAATCAGGTGGCTGACCAAAGTAGATGTAGCAGACTTCCACAGTTCTCTATAGGAGATCATGTCTTGTTCCATGACCAACGTGGATTTGGAAGGAAGAACAAGCTCGCTAACATCTGGACTGGACCGTTTGAAATAATAAAGAAGACTGGTCTAGATTCCTACACCATATAGGAACCCACAGAAGGTCAGATTATTAACTGAGTACATGCAAAGTTCTTTCGGGCATACAAACAATAAAAGCTTATCATCCAGTCAAAGGGGGGGGGGGTAATGTTATGAAATTGATATGACTGGATGATAAGCCATATATCCGGCAGATTGTAAATTAGGAGCTGAGGTGAGCCTCAAGGTTGAGCAAAAGATTATGTTGACATAAGGTGAATTAATCAAAGTATTCATAATTCAGCGAATTGAGGGCGTTCCACCAAATCTTTAATGATGGCATAAAAAACCTAAAACTGTAGCAAATAGAGAATTACTAAGTGGAAGAGTCGGAACTGATTAAGAATACCAAGGATTAAGAGTTGAGCGTTAGAATGAGAAATGGGGTTTTTTGGATGAGAAGAGAGTAGTGAAAGGTTAGTGGGATTAGCCTTTAGTTTTAGTAGTAAATAAATTGTTACCATCAGGGTGATAGCTCCTTATTATTAACTCTTTATAAGTATTTATTGAAGACCAGAGATCATCATATTGCTCATCCGTTGCTCAACGGGTTTACCCTGTGTAACCAGCTCGGCTGATTCAAAATAAACTGCCAAAAGTTAACAATAGCCCTAAAGGCATGTGCGCGGGCTCAAAGAACCCTTCACTCGCTATAATCGCGCATTTCTCCCTATTATTCAGCACAGTCTCAATCTGCCAATACCCACTGGTGAGATCCATTGCCAAGAAACACTGAGATCCTGCTAAGAGTCATAACTTATTGTCAATTTGGGTAGTGGTTAGCTGTCCGTTTAAGTAATAACACATAGTTGGAAGTAATCCAATACTACCCAATGCCCTCCACCCCTTTTCCTCACCAGCAGCAACTCCGATTCCAAGGACTTTGAGACACTTTAAACAATTCAGCATGCAGGAGTTGCTTTAGCTATTTTGTAACCTGGCTTCTTTGACCTTGAACTTTTAATATGTTTAAGCGTGGATCAGAGGGGCGTCGCCAGTAAGAACCCTGTGCTGCACTCCCTTTATCATTCCAAAATAGTCTGGACCCTGGAAAATATAGCATACTTATTTTTAAGGCATCTGCCTGTCTCTGTTGCTCATAGGAGAGGGTTTCACCTATCTCTACTTCAACTTGATATTGTAGTACCTTCATCAATTCCTAAATCTTGCAATGTTCCACACCCACAGATGGACTCAACTTGATCAGAGGGTATTGTTCTAGTATATGCAATAGGTCGGTTTTGAGTTATCTGCATCAGTTGATCAGTAAGGTTAGCCATTAAGATAGTTAAAGGGCTTCAGTAATCTGGATCCAGTACCCCTGGGCAGGTGAGAGGTTCCTAATTAGCCATATTTGGATATCCACGAATGTCCAGTAGATGGTCTGACGGAATGAAAATTTGGAGGCCAGTGTCCATTAGAATCTGTAATTTCAGAGGTATGGTTACGCGGTTATGTATACACAGACATCCCTTCCTGAACTTCCACAATGGAAGGGAGTAGCTTACCCTTTGGTCTAACTACTCAGTAATCTAGCTGTTTGTTGTAGTTTGGTGCTCTAGTAAGAAACTCCTAGGCTTTCTCTTTCCTTTTTCCTTAGGGTAAAAAATTATGACTAAGGGGATACAATACCCTAAAAAAGAAGAATAAGTCCTAAGGACTTATTTGGGTATCAAATTCAGCCAGGAATTTGGTGGCTATGAGAAGGTCATGTCCATCATTCTTTACCATGATCACTGAGGCTGTCACTACCAGTGATCTTAACCAAAGTTGCAGGGATGAGTAAGCGCCTAGAGAGCAAGTCTGATGCATCCCTGAAGTTCCGCAATCTAAAGTGTGGTTCTGATCCAGAGCAATTTTTATCTACTTTAATAGCCAGGAAGATATGTCATTTACTAGAGGTCCAGTATTGACTATGGCCAAAATTTTCACTTTATGGGTGACTTTTTACTCAAGTAACATTGGTACCAAAATGAGGGATAAAGTAAATTAATTCTTCTGTAGTAAGAGGTCCTGGAAGTGAAGAGTAAGAAAAAGGTAAACCTTTACATGAAATTAACGAGTCTGGAACTTCCAATTCATAGGTTTGAATAGAACTTAACATTCAGCGCACAGTGCTATGGTACATTAAAATTGAAGCGTGGCAATGTCAGCAGAAGGCGCCTCGCGCCCCAAGATGACTCCACTTTTCAAGCCTCAATAGCCTGTTTCTTCCAGCAAGAGTTTTCTTGATGGCAAAAAATTCACACTAATTACAAGGATCTGATAGTGTTTAGATCTCTGTAATTGTCCAACTGCATGAATGTGAGGTTAGTTCCCTTTATTAGTTAGTTGATGCACTTCCAGCTCTGAAAAATCCATTATAGATTCCTTGATATTTGGAATAGTCTTATACATTTTTTGGATTTTCTGGAAATAGAGCTAAGATTAATACTGTTCTTATATGCGGAAAGACAGTGGCAATAGCATCATCTATAGTAACGTAATAACATGATGCAAGGGCCTGGGCTTCATGATAAAACCATTTAGCAAATTTAAGGTTGATTTCCCCACATCTTGGTCAGATTTGCATAGAAGCCTGTTTGTGGTTAGAAAGAGAGATGTTATTTCCAACTTTTTTTAATAATGCATCCTTTATAGCTTCATAAATTGTAATTGTCTTGAAGTATGAAATCATATAATCCTGGGATTTACCATCCAAACAAGTTTGAATGTATAGACATTTCTGGCAATCCATAGCTGGTTCCATGGCGTTTTCATACACAAAGAGATAGGACTAAATGGTATCATTTCTAGGCACGTACTTTTCCTTAAAACTGGGTTTAAGATATCCAACAGGTTCATAGAGGACGTGGATAGCTATGGGAGGTGGTCTCTTAGATCTAGTGGGCTCCATGGTACCTATGTCAGTATGAGGAATAGCCTTGTCAAATCGGCGGCAGAATTCATCCATATCATCCTAAAGAGTGGTGTAACAGTCAATGACATGCGTAAGAGGAGCCTTGATGTTTAGAATTCAATGGAGATTCTCAATCTTGGCGGATTAAAGGGCCAATTGAGCAGAGAGAGTATCTTGTTTAGCCTCAATTGTTTGAGCTTAGCATTCATCCAATTAAGTTGGCAGTTCACTTGATTTTGAAAGTTAATCAGGTAGGAACAGATTTTGGTCAGTTTAAATATTTAGTGTACAAGAAGATAAAAGTTAGATTCACATAAAGCTGATAGTAGGATTTTAGGCTTTAGGATATGCTTGCAGGTGCGTTTTTCACTAAATTCAACGATAATTTGTGGGAGAAGTTGTTCTCTACTGTGAGATAATATAGAGGGTAATCAACCACTATAATAAAATACTACTACTTTAATATAAAAATTAAGAGTGTTTTTATAAGCTTTTTATTAGTAGTGGCAAGGGCGATAAGAAGCAAACCTTCATAATTAGTTGCGGATAGTATTTACATAATGAGGCTTAAAGTTTGGATTGCTTAGTAACGTCTGAATTAGGGAATATTGTAATTTAACCTATTGCATTGGTTGAGACTCACCTTACTTCAATGTGATGGCAGATGGGGAAGTGACAGCCAGGAATTTGAACCCGTGGGGCAGCGATTTTATACTTTTGGACCAATCTGAAGGCAAGAAAATATTTTCACCTTGCTGAACCCCTCCAACCCTATAAAATGGACTAGTCTCCGCGGGTAGGCTGAACTAAAATAGAAGCATCCTGGAGAGGAGCCCCCTATGAACTCCCTAGATTTTGCCAACGATTTGGTGCAATTTGACCGCCCAGACTTATATTATTTGCCTGATTATTAATAGAAGAGTTACCCCAATTTAAGGGGTTTCACTGGGAATTGACCAGGTTTTTTAGACGATCTTTTCATCATTTACCTCCAAAAAACTCTTTTTGATAAATCAGACTTGTAACTGTCTGACATTACCCACTTCAAGAGTGGAAGGGAGGAATAAGGTCACAAGAACTGTCCATGCACTTGGTTAATTGTAACTCCAGAAGCAAGTGATTTAATGGAGTACTCATCCCATCACTTATAGATGATAACAAAAGGCCCTTCCCATATGGACCCAAGCTTTTCCTTTCTAGGCATGTGTTGTTTTGTTAACCAGGTGATATTTCTCACATATTTATGACTTCAGTGTAATAATTAATTGAGATTTATTGCAATTATTTTGCTAATTTTAAATCATTTTGTTTAATGATAATAAACTAATTTGTGCTCCCCATTCAGGTGGGTTGAGCTGTCTTGATCCGCAGGATCAAGAAAGTATTGGGGATCATCCCCAATAGGAAATTGGTGGATCTCAACACCGGTGACTGAGGATGAGGGTGTTGAGATAATTAATATTATCAATTAATATGGAAAATTGCTTGAATTCGATGTTGAGAATAACAGTAAATGATCCCAATAGAGTTTTTAGTTAATTTTTGACAACGGCGACTTATTCTCAAGATGTCAAACCAAGAAATACTAATTTTTTGGGTTCAGCAAAATCTTAGCTCAACGCCAACTGCAAATCATGGATTATTGTGGGTTTTTCAGCAGAAAGCCATTGTATTCGTTATCAGACGTCTGACAATGGTTTTTCTGCCCTAAAATGAGTATGGTGACTTATGCCAAAGATATCAAACCAATTAACATTTATTAATAAGTTAAAACACTATTCAACTTCACAAGAATATCAGGAATAATCCCAGACATCATTTTGTTTTAATTCAACTCTAGTGACTTATACTAAGGATGTTAATATATTTAATTAATTCAGATTATGATGAATCAAGGATTGATGTAATCATGGACATTTGAGGATGATGAGTATCACCAGTGAAAGTGCTGAAAAATACTAAGCTGGGAGAATTGCCAGTGAGTGCTGATGATTCTGTTAATAAATGCCAATGACACAGACGGGCAAGAAATGCCTATAAATAGTTGATCTCCCTCCTAATAAAAATATCTTAAAATCATATCTTTCATTTACCCACATTTTTAAGCTCTTAGTTAACAGAGGTTATATTAGCTTGTAGAGGTGGGACTCAAGATCCTCAGAGGTTAAGTGCTGGGATAAAACACTTGGAGTGGTCGGTGCAGCCAACTCCCAACCTTGAACTATATGGAAACCCCGCATGAACTTGGGCAATTAGCAGCAACAATGATGAACTAGAAATATTGAAGGGGAGAAACCCTGAGAGAGTCAATAGAGGCCGCTGAACCACAATTGTTGGACAAGTCCCAAAGAGGACCTCTGAGACAATACGAGTGGTCAATCCTCAAAAGGAGAAGTTGTTGGTCTGCTGGGTTGATGGTTGCCCAGAGAATTTATATGGAAATGACACCAATAGTTGTGAAAGAGCAAGGGCCAGCAGTCTTCATAATGTTTGGCCTGGCACACTAATAGAGTCACCTATTACTGAGAATGAAAAATTTTCAACAGCATGATTTTGTTGTGGTAGTAGAGTACCAAGTCTGCCACATGGAAGGAAGGGATTGATGGCCAGAGCTCATTGGCCGCTTGGCCCTCTTTTGTGACAGTTTTGCTAAATTGGTCATTGCCTCAGACTTAACTGAATGATGTGCTGCGCCAACTTCTTCATGGTTTTAATGGATTAATCCTAGCTGAGAAAACATCTTTGGCAAGTAAAGCAGGCACCCCAGGTTCTCATTTATACAACATATGGAATGGAGACATCTTAAAGATCAGTTGTTAACTGATCCGGTAGGCCATGAGGGCACTTGGTAAGTACAGATCCCAGTGAAGGGGGTCTGAAGTGGGCATTTTCCGTAATATAGAGACCAGGTTCCCATTGGCGCTTTCCATGGTACCATTATTCAAGGGGTTATAGGGGGCAGAAAAGAGCTGTTGCGCGCCCATGGATGGAGCGAGGATCTTCACCACTAGGGAGGTATAGTTTTTACCATTATCACAGGGAAAAACTTAGGGCGCAACCATGTTAAGCAAAAATATTCTGGTGGAGGAAAGTGACCGTGGCCTTAGCCGTTTGAGCAGGGAGCACCACAGTTTAAACCCATTTGGTGAAATAATCAATCCCAACCAAGATATATCGATTTCCACCCGTAGTTTGGGGTTGAGGGCCAACCACACCGAGATTTATTGTGAAGAAGGGCTGTTGAGGGGTAGTAGGTTAATATTGATACTTGGTTTTGAAGTTGTATTGCTTTTTGCATGTCAGACAGGCATCAGGACTTCGATGATGGTCTCCATGATTCCCTCCCGGTAGTAGAGTTTTATCATTCACTCATCGATTTTCTGCACTCCACTATGCCCTAGGATGGCATGAGACTCCATAATTACAGGTAATCGCTCAGATGGTTGGAGGTAGGGTAACCAGTTCACCCCTACTTTCTTGTATAGTTTCCTATCATCCAACTTAGAGTTACCGGAGTGTTGAGCTAGCATCTTCTGAACGGGTTCATCCTCATCCTCCCAAGCGTCAGGGGTTATTAGGAGGCCATGTAACCTCTCCGCTTCATTATTTTCTAAGTGAAGGATGGGCAGCCAAGTCAGCCCATAGACATTCATGTGGCTCTTCTCGGCTTGCTGCTCAATGGTCATATCATAGAACTGGAGCTACAAAGCCCAGCGTGCCAACCGCCCATTGGGATCTTTCATACTCTGTGCCCACTTTAGGGAGGCGTTGTCAGTGATCACTTTAAATGAGGTCCCATATAAGAAAGGTGGTAATTTTAATAGCGAACAAGCTGGTAAGGCATCTCTTCTCAATGACTCTATAGTTGCGTTGTGCCTTAGAAAGAATATTGCTGAAGTCTGAGACGTGATAATCAACACCCATGCTCATCCAGTTGAGCTAAGATAGATCCAACAGCGTAGTCAGATGTATTAGTAAACAGCATTAAGGGTTTATTATAGTCATGGTGGCATAGGATTTGCCGTCGCTGCAGCATCTTTTAGCATTTCAAAAGCAGCCTGTTGTTCAGCTCCCCAATTGAAAGGAGTGTTTTTGGCTAAAAGGCGTACAAGGGGCTCACTGAGCTGAGTGAATTTGGGATGAATTGATGGTAGTATCCCATAATGCCCAAGAACACCTGAATATTGTGGAGGTTTTTAGGTGCTGGCATTTTGGATATCGCCTCAACCTTATCATGGAAAGGCTGGATCACATCTTAGGAGATGACGTGGCCCAGAAAATCCAAATTCTGGAAAAATGTACATTTGGAGGGCTTCAACTTAATGTGAGAGGCCCGCAGGCGTTGGGAAACTTCCTTTAAGTGTGAAAGTTGCTCATTGAACGTTTGGGAGTAGATGGTGATATCTTCAAGATATATAATTACGCAACTAAGCTCCAGATCCTGCATGATGTGGTCCATGGATCGCTGGAAAGTTGCGGGTGCATTACATAACTCTTGTGGTAGGTAGGTTGAAAGAGACCCTCACTGCATATAAGCGCACACTTTTCCTGGTCTTGCATGTAAGGTCCATCTTCCAGTATCTTATAGCCAAGTCCATGGCGTAAAAGAAATTGGACCCAGAGAGTTGGTCCAGAGCTTCATCAATTCGGGGAATGGGTAGCTGTCCTTCTTGGTGAGGTTATTCATCTTGCGGTATTCAATAATACCTGATGCTCACCATTCTTCTTTTTTATGAGAAATAGTGGAGATGACCAAGAGCTTTGAAAAGGCATCAGTAGCCCCGCGTCCAGTAACTGTTTAAACTCCGTCCTCATTGGAGCTCCTCACTTTTGATTTCCAAAAATGCTTGGATCAAATAGGCTTGGCATCACCAACATCAATGGTGTGAAGCAGCCCTTCATATGCTCATATTCAGTATAAGATTTGGAGAAAACGGCACTACTAGTCTCCAGTAAAGAATGAATTTTATTAGGCTCAGCGGGAGTTAGATCATCAGAAATTTGAACGTTAAGAAAAGCGCATATCATTTAGTCAGTGGGTAGCCCCATATCTAGCATAGACCCATTATAATGGACCTTATGGATATTTTTTATTAGAATCATCATGGCTTTTCCAATCTCCTGATGCTTCTTTACAATCATGTCCTTGTTAGTGAGATTCCCTAGCATAAGATTAATAGGTCGCTGGTAGGCAGGTTTAGGATACCAGGCAACCCCCGAGGTTCCAAAGAGCATATTCCATAAATTCTTGTTAAGTGCAGAAGGCAGTTGCGGGGGATTTGCATAGTCTTTTTGGTATCTATCACCTTTTGTTCACCATATTTGACTACTACCTTCTCAGACGCATACAATGGAATGCCATCTGAAGCATCCACGGGGTCAGGCAGCTTTTTTGTATTTATGCCCAACGTGGTATAAGTAAGAGTGATGGAGGATGAAGAGTACTCAACTACGCAGGTATATTCTTTCTTCTTAGGCTCATCATTTGTAAAGACTAGGGGAACTTTGTAATTTAGAAAGGAGAGAAATCCCTGTTTCATATTAATGATTCCGTCACACTCAATCATGAATTTAGCGCCAATGAGTAGGTCATATGCGTTATTGTTTGATGACACAGCGAGGGCAGACAGTAGGAGCTTCCCAATTTGTATGGGTAGAGAAGAGTAGGCTCCAATAGCTCGCGTGTTGTTGACCCACAGTTCCAAACTCTTGCAAATAGTCCATGTCAGGCGCCAACTTAATTTTGCTGATGAGCTCTGAAGAGACCACTTTCACAGGAGCACCTGTATCAAAGATGGCTAGAACGCGCAACTTATTGATAACAAACTCTACCTTAGTTAGGGTGATACCAAAATAGGGGGAGGGCGAGAACCTTCTTCAAACAGAGAGTGTAGGAAAGGCATTGAGCCATCGCAGGGTAATTGTCTTTGATAGATTGGAGGGTATGAACCTTCTGGGTGGATTGGATTACTGTAACAATAAGATGGTCATCATCACTAGCAGTATTGATTACCTCTGAAAACCTCAACAGCTGTTGGAGATAGGTTCGTTGTGGTATCATGGCTATATCAATTCTTCCAGGCCTCAAACTATCTTGAATCTGCACTTCCATTGGGGCTCCCAAGACATAATAGCCTGCGTCTTTACCACCCCCTTCAGACTCATCATCAGAGGGATTGTCAATGCACCTCAACGAGTTACTAAGAGGGGGCTGTAAACTGGCTTGATTTTCTCACAGGGGAGGGCTTTTTTGCTCTCATCTACACTTTTGACTTTTGAAGGGAGCATCGTAGCTGTACCAAAGTTTGGGGGAGGCGTTGTAAGTGTAATGGCTTTGACTTTTGCCTTAGAAGTGACAGGCTTGGGCTGCCCCATGACTGCAGGTTTTGAGCTAGGGGCAGTCTGAGGTGAGTCTGAGGGGGATCAAGACAGCAGCTTGGAGGGACGTGATGGTTTATCCAGCTTAGTGGTTCGCTCAGAAAGAGGAGAACAAGGCAAAGTGATAACTGAATTCACCAAATATTCTTTTGAACCTGAAGCTGGAGGGGAGTGCTGCCACATAATTGCCAGTATTTCCAGGCTATCCTCACATGGTGTTGGAGTATCTTGTCGCTGCAACTCTGCAGAAGCTGGGTTCCAGAGGGATATAGTCATAGAAGAGGCTTGAGGGGTCATAGTTAATTATTACTTTGAAGCTCTTTGCAGAAGTTCAGGTTCATGAAAGTCAGCCACTGCTAGCAGTGCCTCTTGATATCCTGACACATTTTGAAAGGTGTGCTTGACTGCGGAGATATGCATTGATAAAGAGGGTTTAAGACGCCAAGCTAACCACGATAGCAGCAATAGCATCATCTAGAGGAAGCAGTTTGACCAGCAACAGAGGTTGATCTTTACTATAGAATCACTCAACAAACAAGGTGATTAATTCTCCCTCTTGCAGGCTAAGGCACATAAAAGTACTGTTTTTGCCGTTGTAATCTCTTTTTGAAATCAAACACTTCAATCAGCGCTTGTTTAACATCCGCCCAGGTGGTAAGTATGGCCATATGGGTAACCATGATCTCCTGAGCCATATGACTCAAGCATGGAAGGATATTTTTGAGTTTTTGCTGGTCTTTTGCTCCTTACATCCCAAATTCATACACAAAGAGGAAGGATGCAATACTGCCCTTAGTTAGGCTAAATCTGTCCCTGAAAGGGGGTTTGTACATAACTAGAGCAGCCTCATGAGATGCTTGGCATATGCGTTGTTCCAGTGTTTTAAGCTGAGACAGTACGCTGGCTAGCTGCTGGGCTAAAGCATCTAGCCAGGGATCAGAAACCGTGGGGAGGTTGTGAGGGTTATTAACCCCAACATCCTTCATTTTTAACAGTGCTTTGTGGTGAATAGCTCCTGTAGTGAGCACCGCTTGGTGGATTTTAGGCATTAGGACATGCTCACAGGTGCGTTTTCACCTAAATTCTAACAATAATTGCAGGAGAAGATGTTCTCTACTGCGTTATATATTTAGGGGGTAATCAACCCTCAATATAATAAAATACTACTACTTTAATTTAAAAATTAAGAGTGTATTTATAAGTCTTTATTAGTATTGGCGATGGTAAAAAAAGCAAAATCTTATAATAAGTCGTGGCTAGTATTTAAATGTTGAGACTCAAAGTTCAGAATGCATAGTAACGTCCTAATTAAAGAATATTGAAATTTGACCTATCAGATCAGTTGAGACATGCCTCACTTCAATGCGAGGAAAGAAGGGGAAGTGACAACTGGGAAAATGAACCCGTGAGGCAGGAATTTAAACTTTTAGACCAATCTGAAGGCGGGAAAATATTTTCACCTTGCTGAACCCCTCCAACCCTATAAAAGGGGACAGTCTCCGCGGGGTAGGCTTTACTAAAATAGAAGCAGCCTGGAGAGGAGCCGCCAATGAACTCCCCAGATTCAGCCAACGATTTGGTAGAATCTGACCACCCAAATTTATTTTATCTGCCCGATTACCAATAGAAGTGTTACCCCAATTTGAGGGGTTCCACTGGTAATCACCCAGGGTCTTTTGGCAATTTTATCATTTACCTCTGAACCACTCCTTTTATTACATCAGACTTGAATTTTATGAAAATGATCCCTTTAATAGTCATTTCTGATCCTCAGGCCACCAGTAATATTTGTCACTCAGGAGCCTTAATCCTGGCTTCATGGTTTTCATCAAACAAATGCCTAACAAGTGGAAAAGACTCAGGAGGACCATGGGGACCTTCAGGCCCTAGGGTCCTTATTCTCCTTTCTTTACACTAGGTCCAGTTTTGCTGGGGGTCCTTTTGAATAATAAATTCCTGGACTATAGAATAGCAGTTTGTTTGGCCAACTGCTGAGTCTGAGCAGCTAAGACGGCAATTCAGAATCTGTGGTTTAGTGATTCTTGGAGATTCAGTTGATGAGATTAGACAAAGCACATCCCACTTGATGGTCCATGTTGGAAGCTGTTGTAAGGAGAGTGTCTATAACTCTCCTGTTTCCAGCGTGGCAGTGCACGGTGCACAGGGCTGATGCCAGGAAACTAGTCACAAGTATTAAAGAACTATGGCCCAGCAGAAGGTGCTTGTGCTATAATAACATAGAGCGAATATGGCTATCATGATAGAAAATAACCTGAATGTAAACCCGCGGGGCTTAGGATGGAAGGGTATAGATTCCCTAGGTTGGAGGGAATCTGGGCGACCCAATGGTGCATGAGCGGATAGATTGGTTGTAGAGATAATTAAATGTTTAATGGTGCATGAGACCTCCACAAAGAGGTTTGCACACAGGATAGACCACAATAGCATAAATGAGAAAATGCTGTACTTAGTGAAGGTTTTATTATAAGAAAAGTTGACAAATGGGAGAGATTGTTCTTGACATAAGATAATTAAAAGATTTTGGAAATACAATTAATTGAGGGAAATTGGTCTAAGCTGAGGCGCGCCGATAGGCGCATGCTTCCATCAGGCAATATGCTAAACTGGGTAATCAACCAAACTTGGGTAATTCATTGTAAGAGTGGCTGACCTGAGCTGAAAATTTGAAAACCAAACAGGTTTTGAGTCCCCATTTACCTAAAAACTGAAGTGAACCATTTTTGTTCCCTGCAAAGCTAGTTCATTTTAACGCTCCTGCTGTTATACATAGCTGAACTTCTCTTGCATCCTTGGGACCAACCTGGGCATACTTCACCTTGACCCAGCGTTGATCTATGGTATGCTTGAGGTCTGGAAGGCCTTCCAACTTTACCTTCTTAAACTATCAACATGCTACTTTGTTTTTTACGTTGGTCCCAATTATGATGTTATTTTTTAACCATGAAATCTGCATGGATCATTACTAAAGAGTTCACCTTGCAGGTATCAGATAACTTTAGTGTCAATCTGGGCCAAGTGACGTTGAACTTCTTTAATCTTCTGCGGTTGTACAAAATGGCCTTTCAATTGTCTCAACCAAAACATGGAGTGGTTTCATACAATTCAAGAAACTGAGCATGAATTTGATGAGACAGTCAATTTACCGTTGGATCTCTAGGTAGTGTAACCTGAGTAACTGCATTTGATGGTGCAAAGAGGGTGAACAAAAACTGAAAATAGGTTTCTGTCTGGGATAGACCTACTTCATTGCGAGAAAAATCAGGTGAGGAATATAGATTAGTCAGGCTGCTAGCAATTTGTGGAGTTTGGATATGGATGGTTCACCTGCCAGGGGTAATAGCTCCAGTCAGTAACGCTGAGACAGTGTCAACAACATTGATGGCCTGAAATTGGCAAAGGTAATCATCCATAGCTGAAATAGTAAAGGTCATGGTCGCATTGAAGGTAAGCTCTCAGGTATGAGTGTTGAATTTTGGGCTTACTTAAGATGGCTGGTTCTTCTGTGATAAGGTGGAGTTTCAAATGTCTATTGTATGGAGACAATAGACCAGACGGTGACTATAGTTAAGATATAACTCCTTGGTAATTACATTTGAAGCTTCATTCTTCTGTCATTACTTAGACAATGGCACGCTGCCCCCGTTCCTTCTGATCCCAAGTACATTCTCAACTTAATACAACGTAAAGTATTAAATACAAAAAAACTTATACATTAAACTATAAACTTGTGGTAATTATTGATGATAGTTTATCAGTATCAACTTGGGATAATTTATAGGGTTTGATGAACACCACATCTTACCCATGACGCCTCATTTTCAATGGCGCTTGGCCAGAGAAAGAAAATAAGTTCGTTTAAGGGTCTACAATCCATTTGACTCAGGACAACTCAAACGCCTCAGAGTTGATCTCAAACTTGAAAATATTCTAAAGACAGCGTTTCTAACGTGTCTTCAAACAGCTGAACCGATGCTCTTCTCAGGCAATCAGCAGCACATACCAAGGTGTCTCATACCACTACCTAGGAATTAATTTGATCAAAAACTTGACTGACTTTAAAAACTAATTTCAACTTAGACCAAAAGGCCCACATGCCTGAGTCATCTAGTCAACTATTATTTTAAGTTCAACCAAACCAACAAAGCCCTTGACCCATGTCATCATAGTCAAATATAAATAAGTGGAATTGCTAGGATGTGGATCCCAAGCTTTGCATAAGCTTAGGATATTCCTGATCCATAATCACTGATATCTGATATGATCCTTAATAAACTAAGCATGTTATTAATATTATGTCCCTATCAATTATCTGACAATTAAATGTAGTCAACAACTCAAAACTTCCCCACTTTGACTGGATATAAGTGGCAGGTACCCTTTTCTCTGGTTCACAATTTCTAACTTTTTGCACTAATCAAAATATGAATGATACATCGATAGCCTTTCTGCCACAGACAGATGAGTCTTCTTAAGAATAAGCAAGTCTATGCGGTGCACTATGATCAACACGGGCGTGTTGCCCACAATTACTCAGCTGGATCAACCAGCTATGCTTCCACGGTACCCAAGAGTTTGGCTTCGTGTCCTGTTGTGACTTCACCAATCATTAATGAACCTGAGTAGGCCCCTTGGCTTCAAGTACTGTCCATCAAACATCCCAATGGGTCAAGTGGGATCTTTTTTTAACTCACTATTTAACTCTTCAGGCTTCTAAGCTGATCAACCCCAAGAAACCTTTATCCAGAATCAATTCACTTCAGATAGGGATCTCCTTCCTAACTTCTCGTTTTCCCTTTTTCTGCCTTCCCTTCCAACAATCTTGTTTCCTCCTTACGCATGGGCAGTGTGGATTTGTTAGGTTTTGAGCTCATTTCAATGTTGGAGCTCGTAAATGCCTTGTCTTCCACACTTGATAATGACCCTGAGGTTGCCGCATACAATATTTTTGAGGCCAATCAGGCCATTGTTTTTGATAACTCAGTTTCTAGGCCTTGGTGCAAATCTGCTTTTGTGCATACAGATTTACACGTCCCTTTGACCTTTAAACTTGGTTACCAAAGATTGGTGCATCCTGGTTTTATACTGAGCCCTTTGCAAAAGCCTGGAGAAAGAGATACCAAAAAGTTTGTCCCACAGATGGCTCTTCTGAGTCCTTGCGTTCACTTCCCTCCTTCCTCTCTTTCCACCAATACCATGCTAGACATGTGCAGAGTTTTAGACGAGGCCCATTCACAGATTTTTCACATGAAAGTGTTCCTCCCTCCAGTTTACCCCTGCCTTTAAAGTCTTCTTTCTGACTGTATCTTCCTTTCTGTGGCATTTACTCCCAAATTGAATTTTTCTCACCTTTTATGAAGTCCCTTCCAATGGTCTTTCCCTTTGGTATAATGGCCTTTCTTAAGCCAACAAGGCCAGCATTCCTGGTGCCAAGCCTTTTTGGGTTTAGCGCATCTCTGACAGGGTCTTGATAATTGAGACTTGTATGTGATTTGAATTTCTCCAATTCCGCTAAAGGCTTCCCCAGTTTGATCTCACTCTCCTCTCCCCCCTAAAGGAGGGTTACCTAGTTTTAGTAACGACGAGGCACACATCTCTGAATAAAATTTTATGTTTTTTGTTACTTTATATCTTTTTTATCTTTTAATACTTATTATTATTATTTATTACATATATATCATAAATTTTATTTTTCTTTTTTTCTTTTTTTATTATTAATATTATTCTTTATGATGAAGATGAAGGGACTTAGCATGTACTTGATTGATAATCCAGCTATCTTGATCCTTAATGGTATAAGCGTCTTCAGGTGAATTCTTTCATACAATAAATGGACCTTTCCAAAGCGAGGCAAGCTTGTGCGCACAGCCTACGCTATGAGTGTCACAATATACTATTAAGTCTCTTTCTTTAAACTTAGCCACCGTAGCTCATTTAGCGTCATAATAGCTCTTCTGATTATTTTTTGACTAATCACGTATTGATAGGCTTCAGATTGCAACTTGGTTAGGGTCTTCACTAGTTGCTCAACATAATTATTTGGGCTAATTGTTTCAGTTTTAACTGAGTATTGAATATAATAATGGAGGCAGAGCAGGCTGTCTACCATACAGTTGTTGAAACAGTGAGTGGCCTGTACTACTGTGGTGTCCAAAGTTTGTATGCAAACATGTAGCACTAATAAAAGTAGCCCACTGCAAAGGCGCTAAGGCTCCGTTTTTGCATAAAATGCCAACTAAAGTACCACTAATCGCTCTACCATACCATTAGTCTCAGGATGGTATGGTGTTGACAACACTCCTTTGATAGACATCAACTCACTTAATAGTTGTACCATCTGGGAAGTAAAATTTGTGCCATTATTGGTCAAGATCTTCTAGGGGCATCCATGCTTGTAAATTATATTATCCATGATGAACTCGGCAGTAGTTAGAGCCCCAATGTCTCAAATTGCTTTTGCTTCCACCAATTTTTTTAAATGATCAATAAAAAAATTATGTATTTGTTGCATAGGCTACTCACAGGCAAAGGGCCAACTACATCAATCAACATGGTATGCAAGGCCCAGTCAGGTTTGTTTAAACAAAATTTTACATCTGACCTCATAGGTTTTGTAATCTGGCATCAATGACATTTATTGAGTACACCTTGGATATTGATTTGCATGGAATCCCAGTAGCATTTTGACCAAATTAATTCTACCATTTTGGTCAATCCTCCATTCCTGACGGCCTTATGTGCTTGTGTAATAATCTCCATTAAGTAAATAGGTTTTGGGAAAATTTGATGCTGCCCTTCAGGCTTGAGCTTGTATAAAACTCCATTCTGATATTTAGTGTCAGTTAATGCTTTTTTGATTGCTTTTTGCACATCAGATGGCTCATCTTCATATTTCAAAGTAATCACTTTTTCATGAAGCTTATTGGCCAAATTACTCAGGACAGCTACAATAGGAAGTCACGATAATCTGTCTGCATTTTGATGGGCCTCTAGCTCAATGAATAATTTCATAATTGTATGCTTGTATTTTTAGAGCCCAGCAGGCTAATGGTCCCTCAGGTTTCTTGAGGTTGTGGATCCATCTTAATGAGCTGTGTTTCATCACTACTTGAAACTTGGAGCCATGAATATAAACCTGAAATTTTTTATATGTGTAGATGACAGCCAAACACTCACGTTTGGCCACTGTATAATTAAGCTCATGCTTATTCAGCTCCTTCTGCAATAAGCGACCAGATGCTCCTTGTCATCATCCCCAATATGAGATAGCACACCCCCAATTGCAGTCATCAAGGCGTCAGTTTTTATGATAAAAGGCCTGCTGAAATCTGGATATTGGAGGATAGGTGCTGTGCTCATTTTGGTTTTCAAAGCCTCAAAGGCCTGTTGGCACTCATCTGCCCAGCAAAAAGAACTCCTCCTTGTAGTAAATGTAATAGGGGCTCAGCAATCCTTGTGAACCCTTCTACAAACCTTCAATAGTATCCTACCATGATTAAGAATACTTGAACATCCCTCATACTCATTGGAGGTTGCATTTTGTTAATTATCTTCACCTTTTGAGGCTGTGGCTGCAAGCCCTTGGAATCAATGACAAATCTGAGGTATTCTATTTGTTCTTTAATGAATTGACACTTTCTAGTCTTTATCTCTAAATTAGCCTTCAATAGCCCTTCAAACACTTGTTCAAGGTGCTCCAGATGGTCGGAAAACGTTCACAAAAAGACACTGATATCATCCAGGTAAACCAGTACACAGGATAATTTAAGGTCCTTCAAAATTGTGTCCACTGCGCGCTGATAGGTTGCTGGCGCATTGCACAGCCCCTGTAGCATGCGTGTCAGTTAAAAAAGCCCTTGAGTAGCAATCATTATGCACTTTTCCTGCTCCTCTTGAGGTAGTTAGTTTGCCAATATCCTGAGATAAGGTCTATTGCAGTAAAATACTTCGCTCCTCCCAGATGGTCCAAAGCATCATCAATTCTGGGCAACAGATATAAATCTTTTTTCATAAAGGCATTAAGGCGTCAATAATCAATCACAACTCAATTGCTACCATCTTTTTTCTTTATGATTTAAACTGGACTGGGCCATGGGCTTTTAGAGGGCACAATCATCCCACTTTGCAAAAATTTGTCTAACTCACTCTGACTATTTCGTCATTAGTTTTGGGGCGCTGGATTGGCCTCATTCTAATAGGCACATGGTCCCCGGTGTCAACAAAATTCTGTACTCCATTAACACAATCTAAATCTTGGTCATCTTTGGCGAAAATTTCGGATTATCATTCAAACAACTCTAGTGCTTCATCATTCTGTTGTTCTGATAATCCGGTAAACAATTCTTGAGGGATTACAGTATGTGCCCCAAGGGCTTTGGTTGGTAAACTGAGCTCAGATAAATCGTCAAATTTGACAGCTGCTTTTAATTCATCCCTTGGAAACAGATGCATGAAAGCTACTACTTGATATCTTTTGACCTTAATACTTCATCTGGTCAAATTTGCTAATAGTATATCAATTTCCCCATGCCCTGGTATAAGTATTTCAGGCGCCACACTAGGTTCCATTTGAGAATGATGCCACGGGGATACAACCTCCCCATATAGTCCTTCTGGAATATCCAGCGTTGTCCCAGTCTTCATAACCAGTTGATGGCCTGGAGCTATTGTCACGTCCTTATTTACATGTAGAGGTATTCCTCAATTTTCATTTATGGCTTTTGGCATGGGGCGGCTTTAGTTTCCCCTCTGAATATATCCTACTGGTATTATTCTATTGGCATAAGATATATTGATAGGTTTATACGACTGCTCATGAGCTTTGTATTGTCATGAGAGACATAAATCAGAAGTGATTGGCTCAATATCGTTAATATGTTTTCTTTGAGATCACATGAGATCCCATAGGTTCTTAAAAACTAGTTACAATTAATATGTCATAATTGGTGTTTGGAAGCACTATTGCAGGTGCAGCTACTACCAAAGCTCCAAATCACAGTGGCAGAGCACGGTAAGATCCTTCACTTTTAATGATGTTGAGGCCCACAGTCCCATATTTCTGATGGTAGTCAATGTACAGAGCAATTTTCATTTTCTTTACCAACTTTGTGGAAACAATGTTTACAGGTGCTCCGCTATCAAAATAGCTACAACTTTGATCTTGTTGCCCAGAATGACCATTTAAGTACACATAGAGTAATAGGAATCAATATAGTTTACTAAGTGAATAGGTGAAGAATCCTGAGTTAAGAGTGTGCTTCAAAGTATTTCTAATACTGGGACATTTATGGACCAATGTGTCAATTGCCATTGCTATATTATCCCCTTTCAAGCTTGGGGTTCTGCTGCATTGCTCGGCCCTTCAGCTGGATTATTTTCAATTATTTATTGCACATACGGTTTAGTGACTACTTCAGAGGCTTCAGGTATGACAACCTTACTCTGAGAGAGAGTTACCGCATGTATGTTTGTAGAATCTTCATTTGATACTAAAATGGAATTTATTTCATTGTTAAATGAGGTCTTGTGGCCTGCGTATTTTTTTCAAACAGGTGAGACTGGTTTTTCTGGCACAATAGAGCGTCCTGCATCTATTGTGCTTGTTCTTTTCCCTCCTCCTGCACATTATCAGGAAGGACTACATTGACATTACACTGATGGCATTGGGAAGCAAAGTGTCCTTTATGGTTGCAGTTATAACAAGTAATCTTATTCATTGGCGTGGGGCCTTTGTATTTGAGTTTTGCTCAGTTTTCACAGGCAGATCACTATCAATCTTCTTATTGGTTTTAGAGGGTTTTCCAGCAAAGGCAGCATATCCTGATTTGTACCTGGTATTATGAGGGCCATGATTTTTCTACATCTGTGAAAATAATCAAACAATTCATATGTTGCAAGGTTTTGCACGAAAGCAGTCAATAAAGTGTTTGACAAATTTAGGTAAGGTTCTACTTCATGTTTTAGTGCAATCTTAGCGTCAAAATCGACCATAGCCTTTGCGCCTAGAAAAAGAGCTTCGCAATAGAATTGATCTGCAAATTTGTCAATTGCTTCATTTTTCTTAAAGCAGATGTTCATAAACTTAGATTTTCTAGTTGACATTCGTTCTGGACCTCCAAATTCATGAAGTACAGAATCTTTTACTTTGGCATATGTTGGATTTTCATTGATGTGAAGCATAATCAACAAAATGCTCCACTCATCCAAGCAGTTGATCATAGTGGATGCTTTGTTACGGTCACTGGTTTCATACATGGCCAATTTAAAGCATATGACAAATGTGGTTATACTTCCATTTTTTCAAACGCAGTCAGGTTTGTTGGTTTGTAATTATCACTTTCCTGTCCATGGTTATCACGATAACTTCTTTGTTGGCTTGAGCCAGGCGTATTAGGGCGCTGAGGCACTGCAATATTGTTTGAGGTGTTGGGGTTGGCCAAAGCAACCATATTGCTAAACATTTGTCGATGTGGCACAGCATCCATTTCAGTAGCTATTTCTAAAGCTTTATCCTCATAATATTTGGAAGCATTTTCAGTTGAATGGTTCGTGGCACAATGGCAACGCCTGTCATCCAAATCTTGGACTTGATCGTTTATTTTATTTTCCAAATTGACATGATTTCGCTTTTTAACTTTAATTTTGCAATTTCCTCAATCAAGCTGTTAGTTTGTAGTTGCAAGGTGGAAATAACTTGGTCCTTTTCCTTATTTGTCTTCTTACACTGTTTTACTTCTCCATGAAGAATATTGTTCAACTCATTAATATTGGTAACATCCTCATTAAGATTATTGATCTGTTGATTAAGATGATCATTAGAGTCCTGAATTTTTCATTTTCCTCCCATTAGCCTTCAAAATGCTGTGCCAGAAGTTGTTTTTTCAGTGTATTCATCCTTCATGTGCAGGATTTGGGTTCACAGTCATTGATACTGATCATGAAATTCATCGTTATGGTTTAGCTGTGCCTCTTGAGCTTCATGAACTCCAAAACCTTAATGGAATTCTGAGTGATATTGCTAACCCAAGTTTCAGTAATTACTCTTTTTTCTAAGAAATCTTCAAAGATGGGATGCAATCTGTCATTTAGCACTTGTGCTAATTCTGTTAGTCAGTCATTAGCCCAAGTAACTAGATTATAGTTCGCTTCCAAACTAGAATGGACCTCAGAGAAGTTGGCTTCTAATCACTCATTCAAAATTTGGGCCATCTGGCTGGAGTTGCGTGAGAAGTTTACCAACTTAATAATGGCCGCATGATGGCAGGCAATTGTCATCTGAGAATTTCTGGAGGTGGGGTGTACAAATTCAATTTAGTATTGGGCGATATTCTCTATCCTAATTAAATTATTTCAGATTTGAGCTACACTCAATTGATTATGAGCTATATTCTCATCCACAACACATCTTACTATCATTGGCATAAAAAGGTTTTATTACTGTTGCCCGCAGGCCCTTTTCCCATTTGATACCCACTATACAACTGATGTTTAAGACGTTCCAGCTCTTTAGGTGAAATGGGTTCATCATGATAGGTAATAACAGGTACATTATTCCAATTAATCTGGGACAAAATTATTTCAGTATCCCCATTGGGCTCAGTAATTGTTCTAAATAATTGATTGGGATTGCCTCATACTTGGCGTGGTCACCATCTGCATTCCCAGATATGAGCTCCACTTGTTGAATTTTGGGTTTACTTAGGATGGCAGGTTCTTCTTCTGTGGTAATGTGGAGTTTCAAATGTCTAATGTATGGAGACAATAGACCAGACGGTGACTATAGTTAAGATATAACTCCTTGGTAATTACATTTGAAGCTGCATTCTTCTGTCATTACTTAGACAATGGCACGCTGCCCCGATCCTTCTGATCCCAAGTACATTCTCAACTTAATACAACGTAAAGTATTAAATACAAAAAAGCCTATATATTAAACTATAAACTTGTGGTAATTATTGATGATAGTTTATCAGTATCAACTTGGGATAATCTATAGGGTTTTACGTTCACCACATCTTACTCATGACGCCTCTTTTTAATGGCACTTGGCCTGAGAAAGTAATAAGTTCGTTTAAGGGTTTACAATCTATTTGATTTAGGACAACTCAAACGCCTCAGAGTTGATCTCAAACTTGAAAATATTCTCAAGACAGCTTTTCTAACACATCTGCAATTAGCTGAACCGATGCTCTTCTCAAGCAATTGGTAGCATATACCAAGGCAATTTGTACCACTAATTAAGATTTAATTAGATCAAAAACTCGATTGACTTTAAACTAATTTCAACATAGACCAAAAAGCCCACATGCTCAAGTCATCCAGTTGACTATTATTTTTAAGTCTACTAAACAAAGCCCTTAAGCCCATATCATCATAGTTGGATTTTAATAAGTGGAATATCTAGGCCGCAGATCCCAAGATTTGCATAAGCTTAGGATATTCTTGATCCATAATCACTGATATCTGATATGATTCATAATAAATTAAGCATGTTATCATTATGTACCTATTGAATATCCAACAATTAGATCTAGTCAACAACTTAACAATGAAGTAAGGGAATGTCTTGATTATTAGTAACTACCCATTGGGTAAAACTATTTTTCACTTTCATATTAATAGGGATATTACCACTGGATTTGTTCATATGGAAGATAGGTCTTCATAAGGTAGCCTTAGAAGGACCTGTCAGGGAGCACCAGTTTTTGGGGTTTGTTGTTTTTTTGAAGGTCAGGACCTTTTAAGGTGACTCAAATTCTAGTTGACTGTAGCTTCAGTAGGTATCTCTTAAGGTTGTTTATCCCTAAGGCAGTTTCTCAACAGGAATAATCATTGAGGCAATCTCTGTTCACTTCAAACAGGCAGGATCTCTGTATAATACAGGCAAAAAATTATAGTGATAAAAACTAGGCAAAACTGAAGATCTTTATTGATCAGAAATTGGGGATATTTATATGCTCATGCAAGATTCAGGATCGCTTAGGATAGATTTTGCAAGGAAATCAGGATTGAGTCAGGTATGGAGAACTCCTGATTAACGTGGCATAATGCAAAGGCTTTCAGCATACTTGGTCCTTCTGTGTTATGGTGGCAGTTTCTGGTGACCTTTGAAAGTCAAGATCTTGGCCAAATGAATCAGCGCCTTTGTCAGGTAGATTGGCGGATTCTGGAAAGGTTTGAAATTTCAAACTCTCTTTTAGAAGCTCATTATCCTTATTGATTTCAACATTTCTACATTTGGTAGAGCTCCACCGGTTGTGTTGCAAATCAGTATGTTTTTTTAATCTCGCCATTACATCAATACTCCATTATTCCTGGAATCTAACAGTTTTTAAATTAATATTTATGCTCACTATGGCTTGGTGGCCAGGACGAATGGTCAGTTGGCGGCCAGCCCTCAGTGGAATGCCTTCCAATTTAAAATCCTATTCAGTAATTTTTGATTACATCTGCACCATTTTCTTATAGCTGATGGGTTTATTTCTATCTTTAGAGGCTAGATTTATAAACACTGAGCTTATTTCTACATCTGCTGGTCTCTGCTCCTGTAGTACATTGGAGGGTTCTAACCAAGGATTGACAGATTATTTTCTTCAAAATTGGTTTTGATGCCATATATCCCCATGAAGGAGGTTCCAACGAGGTAACATAATTGGTGTTTGATAGTATGATTGTATGAGCCAACATAACAATGGAATTAAACCTTAGCGGCAGTGCGTTGTAAGCTCCTAATGATGTAGTTGAGTTGATCCCAATGTTTAAATTCTTTGCAGTGGTTAATATCTGGCGATAGTCTCAGTTTCTTAATTAATTTAGTCAACACAATATTAATATGGATTTGCTATATAAACAAGACTGACTTGGACCCTTCCCACACAAATATCAATGTATGTACACTAAAAATAGTAAAAATAGTGGTTTTCATTAAGTGTACACCAAGTTTATTAGCCTGGGCCAGATAAATTTATAATTAACCACAGATCAGAGGGATGGTCTTCCTTGATTTTTCAATAGAGAAGTCATGAAACCCCTACTAGTCTTGGCATGTTGCCATAAGCAAACGATAATTCATAAGGTTCAAGCTGCTGTACGTAGGGTCTCAATACCACTTTGGCTGCTTGGTTAGTATTATTCCCTTGGTGTAAGAAAGTGGCAACTGCTTATCTGTTGTCAACAATAACATGTTTAAGAGTTGAGAGCGCTGTGTTGTCATGGACTTGTTTAAGAATATGTTAGGATCCGGCAGTAGAAGAATATCCCATTTCTACTCCTCCTTTTCTTTTTCCAGCTCTTTAGTATCTGCCACTCCCACATGATTCACCTTGGATCTGAGCCCCTTAAAGTTGCACTTACTAGCGTAGTGCCCTTCACGCTGCATTAGTGACATGTGATGTGGTGGATGTCAGTTCTACTGGGTCTGGTGACAGTCATTTGGTTTTCTTCAGTGTCTGGATGGAGGGGCTTGCTTTGGATTTCTTAGTTTTTGTGATATCTCTTATTAGATGCATTTAAAGGTTGCAGCGCAGCGGCCAAAATAGTTCATCATTGATATATGTTATAGTCATCATTCAACATGGGTTCATGAACCAATACAGTTCTATATAAGGTTCACAATAAATTTGTAAGGCGATTTGTGCGTTATAGTTCTTCAAGACTTTTGCACCATATAACATTTGATCCTTGATGCAAAAGAAATTGTTGAACTTTAATAATTTGATTGTTGTTCTTAAAGGAAATATTGAGGAAGTCAGTTCTCCAGGTCATCATCATCTCTGCTCCGCTAGATTTCTTTATGATTGTGGTTTTTGCATTCCAGTAAGACAGCCCAGTAACAATAATCTTGGTCATCACTAGCTCCTGATTCTTAGGTTACAACAAGTTCATTAATGTTGCCAGTTTAGCCTTATCACTTGCACTTTTCTGCTAGTCTCAATTAGTGACAGGAAGGTGTGCATGTTCCTTTCTTGATGAACTTTGGCAAGATGGTGTGGTAAATTATATAATTGCCAGCGTCCTCAGTTGCTTGGCTAAAGCTTTCTGGTACAATTAGTAGGTTGTACTGATGTTTCTTGAGCCAAAGTTTAGGCGAGTTAAGGTGAATGAACTGACAATGGGTGTAGGGTGAGCTGGTTTTTCATCATAATTGGCTGGAACAGTCAAGGTGGCGCGGATAATAGTTTCCATAATATAAGTTTGAATTAATTTGTCAGGGGTCTGTATTAAAGTTAGAACCAACATAATAATTTGGTCCACGAACGCCTTGTAACCATCATATTATATGTCCATCAGACTAGACTTGTGTGTGTCATTAGAATTTTCTTTTGATCTTCTAATGGGAAAACCCTCTAGCATCTACAGAGCTCACCTATGATTTCATCTTGAAACTGATCTAGTTTTTTAGGAAGGTATTGTCGTTTGTGCTCTAAGGATTGTTGACATTTGATAGTCGAAGTTCTGTGGTTGCAAGTTGATTCTTTAGGGCAACATTTTCAGTAATAAAGGTGTTATTATTAGTCCCTGGGCCCATGCCTATTTAACAAACTAAATTCTCTGTAAAGAAGGCTCAAATATTTAAGTAGCCTCATTCATATGTTCTTTGAGGATGCGGAGTTTTTCCTTTCTGACCTCACTGCTCCTCTTTAGGTCTTTGATTTTTTGTGTTGATTAATCACTGCTCCTGAGAGGCGAACACGCTGTTGATACAACTCTTCCTACAACTGCTAAATGATGCAACCTGTCTGAGTGTGGGCCTCTTTATCAGCAGCCTATGCAGCTGTATTAGAACAACTTATGACTTCAGGCATTCCTTGATCTGACTGCAGTGGTGGTTATGTAGACCAACCATTGGGTTGACACCCCACGCTAGTTCAGTATCGTGCCAATGATTCAAGCCAAGTTGCCACTTAATTGGTTAACCAGTTTGTCTACTTGGCAAGTGGCTTCTCCTGATTGACGTTGGTTGTGTAATTTGACTGCATGAACCTTTCAAAAGGTACAGTCCAGTCAATATTCCCATATCTGGTTGTCCTGTCGCTGACCCTCCACAAAATCAACCATTTCACTTATATCAATGTGTTGTCAGGCGAGAATCTGCATGGTCTTTTAGATCAAATGATGAATTTATTGGGTGATCATTTTGACTATTTGCACCTGATTAGCAATCTTCTTGAACAGCGGACATTGTCATCTGCTGAAACAAACTATATTTAACTTACAGATACTCTTGGTCCTTATATTTTTTGATCATCCCCAAGTTTGCTTCTTGGATAGCTTTGGCAGAGAGTTGTTATCCGTGGGGAACCCACTCCATGACCTCCTCAACGTGTTTGGGGGGTATGATAACCATCCAATCTAGGGACTGGGAGGCTAACAGTCCACAGGACTAAGCTCCATAACAGGAGCGTCATTTTCCTTGCTGTCTGAGCTGCTGAGGTGGAAATGGTCTTGGCTGTGATCCTCTATGTCCATGGGTGAGGGGGATACTTGTCCCAAAGCTAATAGCAAAGCAGTTGAGGTCTTGACTCATGGTATTAGATCTTTGGTTTCTTCTATAGTTTATCAAAAGTTCTTCCTGTAGTGAGAACCAGAGTGTTATAAGCAAGATACAACTGGGTATGATTGGCACAAGTATCATTTTACTCAAATAGGTAAAACTGTGTGAAGGCAGTATACCTCAAAATAATATAAAGCTTGATATGAAAATAAGCCTGTAATAAGTGTAAATTCTTTAAATTCTCTGTATTCTCATTGTGTACTTCCAGCGCTGGTGATCTGTTGTTGTGAGTGTAAGCCAAAATTCTGCTGATTAAGGTTAATACTAGAATTTGCGTTGCCACGTTTTTTCTCGATAATACTTGACCTTTCCAATATATGCTAAGTCCTTTGCAGTCTGGTCCGTGCATCAATCTTTTTTTCGCCACCAAAATCTTCTTAACTTTCCCTTTTTTGGTCTGCAATTAGCCTACCAGCGTCACTGCAAGGGTCAGGACAAAGCTCAGGTACATCTCTAGTGCGTGATGGATATTTGTCACCAGGATCATTTGTGGAAGATTCAGCTGGATAATTCTAGTAACATTTCATGGTCAGCTATAATATCATGGCGGACTTGTCTGGACAATTATGGTAGTATTCAATTGAAAAAAGAGTTGGGGGATATGGGACATTCAGTCAACAATTAGATAGGGGTGATACATCATAAGTTGGAACATATGGCAAATAATTTATAATTTCTTGGATTTAAGGTTGTAGAAGCTAGCGGAATACCTGATGGCAGATCAATGGGAATTGATCTGCCAAAGGATAAAGATAGCAGAGTAAGGGTAGCAGTGAGGTATATAGGGCATTTGAGGTCATTTGCTGCTGCAATCAATCTCATATGGTTAGTTGAATTCAAATCTCAACACGGGGTATGCCCTTGGCAGAGATCTGGGTAGGTGGCAAGTCATTGAGGGGTTCGGCATTTTTTGTCCTGAAAGGATACATGACCTAATTCAGCTTAATATCCAGATCAAAGGCCTTACATTTGATTTCTGGGTGCTCCACTGGGCACTAGCGCAATGTTAAACTTTCGCCTAAGCAAGATATTAATGGCACAGGTAAAGGCACTTAAAAATTTGAGTAAACTTATTAATACACTTACTCTAAGAAGAGAAGAAAAACACAAGACTCGCTACAATGGTTTTCCATAAAAAGTAACAAAATTTGTGGCACATTGTAGCCATCTCATACTTCTAGTGGCCAGACTCGCATATTCTACTTTTTAGCTAGTAGACACCCACTGCTGATACAAAAAGAGATCACCACTTTCCTCAGTTATCTGTCATTATACGCTAAGTCCTTTAAAATAAAATTTCAATTATATATTGTTTCAAAGAACAAAAGAAATGAAGGCTCCACCTCAGGGGATTTATCTTCTACTAATGTAATATAATAAGGGCCAATATTAGACGCAGCCTAAGTATGATAAGAACAACCTTGGTAGAATATGTTTTTTCTTCAACGCCAGGGTAAATGCATTAATATGAGGTACTTATCTGGATTCCCAATAATAGACCCAGGATGAGGTAAGTGAATATATATGGTGATTTGAGATTGAGAGCTGGTGGTGTGGCAAGGAGTTGATTGTACTTCCAAAAATATTTTTAATCAGCAATGAAATCTAGGCAACTTTTCTTTACGCTTGATCTCACTTTTGAGCGAATTTTAATAAAAGTTTATATTATCCACTGCCATCTGTCCACATCCATTTTCCTTTTTGTCCTCAGATCTGCCGCCTGCCGCCCCAGTGTGGGTCAGCGGTGCTCCACCACCCAACATTTTCCGCCCTGTGGGGAAACACGTTCAAATGGGCACAAATAGCCCGCCAAACTCTTCTGGCCAATTTTTCCAATGGGACTTAGCGCTCCAACTTGCGCGCATCCACCCATCTCATCCTCATCCTCTTGCCCTTCCTTGGTCCAACATCTAATTTTGCCTCCATGTCAACTAAAGCATTTATTCCTTTATGCTGACAAAGAAATTGTCAAACTTGCCACCGCTGCCTTTGCACTGGCAGGCTTTATCAATTTCCGCCCTTTTAAGGGCTAATTTGACATAGGCTTCCAGATGGAGGAGAATGCTGCAGCAGCGTCGTTGACTCCTTTGATTTATAGATATACCCCAATACCACTACCTGTACTCACATCCCTTCTGACACCACATTGGTGGTATCATTTGCAAACCTCCCTTCTCACCTCCTACCCCAAATTCTATATGAGCAGCTGATGTCAGGGCGTATGGCTTATGGCTCACAACCCAACCTTGTCTTTGCCATTCCTTCTGGTGCAAAGCACCTTGCCGCCTCTCACACCACTGCCACCCTCACCCCACACCACTCCGCCATTGCCCAACAAATCCCCCCACGTGCTCGCATTGCAGCAGCACCAGAGCTTTTGGGTTTGTGTCAACAATTGTCAACAGATTTGTCCCCTCTGTTTCAGATTTGACCCTACTAAAAAGTCCTTCCCCATGCTTTTATCTGGTCTTATCTCTGAAACCTTGTCAGCGGCATTTGAATTGTGTGTTTTGTTGCCCCCTCCCACCCAACACTCTTGCTCTCTTGGCCATAGTGGGAAATCTGCACCCACCACAACCCCCACCCACTTTCACCAACTTAAATTTACCACAGCCAATTGGAATCAGGCTTAACCCACTGTTTTCCCCCAAGCAGATCACCATTTGTCTACCACCACCCACCCTAATCCTGATTCCACTATTCCCATGAACCAAAATCCATGGACCCTATTTAATGAGGTTGGCGAATCAGGTGCAATAAGCAGTAAGCCAGTTGACGAATCAGGTGAGGAAGCCCAGATGGTTATGATTGGGAAGAATTTTCCTCGAATTTTGACAAACCTATCCCGCCCAAACTTAATGCCCCAAAACCTAATGCTATCCCCTTCCAGAGTGACCACCAGCTTGTCTTAGCGGTGGTAGCCTCCCCTATTGTCACCAACTCTGTACCACAGTTGCAAAGTCTGTTAAAGAATTCCACAAAGGTCTAACTGCAGTTAACTTCCCCTCTGATTTCCTTAAAGATGTGCGGGAAGAAATCAACAAATTTTCAGCGTTGCTAAAGCCTCTGCTGTTAATGTGCTGGAATATTGAACTTCTACTAAAAACCATAATCACCATGCAAAATGATACCAGTTTTTCCTACTTCCTGATGCCCTCCTTCAAGCTGAACATCATCTGTCAGAATTAGTCAAAGCTATCCTCATGGCCAATATTGCGCATCTCAATCCTTTTCTATTGTACCTTGACCTCCTCCATGCTGAAGCCCCAACGCCCCTGCTCTCAGCCTCAATCCTCTTCTACAACGCTACTTTCCCTGAAGTGGTTAAAGTGCATGCATATGCGCCACCCATCCCTTCCTCCCCCTCTGCCATGGTGGGTTAGTGGTCCTCAGCTTCTTGCCTGGTTGGAGGTTTTATTTTGTTCATTTTTCTGATTCTTTTTTCGGTTTGTTTGCTCTTTGAGTATCAGTTCTGTTTATCCTCAGGTCGGCGCGCCTCAAATAAATTTTATAATTTAAATTAAATTTAAAGCAATGACTGCTATGCTGATTAATATAACATCTTTGTCAGAAATCCAACCCAACAGCAATTTTCACAGTTTTTAGATCTGGTAACTCAACCTTGGCATAGTAAACTGATCAATTAATTTTTTTGTTTACATATTAGTTGAATAGAAAGATACCGTAATTACTAATACTGTTCACATTGTTGGTTATGCCATATTGCAACATTTCCCCCCTCTTTACCATACATCAGGGAACAAAGTTGAAGGTGGAAGTAACTTAGGTTATTTAGAAGCTGTGGCCTGAGGGCTAGAAGTCCTCTGGTACTTTTTCAGAAAATTAGCATGTACTTGATTAATAAGGTAACTCTTTTGAGGTTCTTCAGAATGTAGGCATCAGTAAACGTCTTCTCAATGATCTCAATGGGCCCTTTCAGATGTTCTACAGCTTGCTATTTTGTCTAAATTCATGTTTGTCATAATATAGGGCTAATTTCCTTATAAAAAAGGTTGTTAAAATCCGTCAATCAGCATTATCGTGCTTCCAAGTCCAAACTTTCTGTGCCAGAGCGTTAAGTAAGCTGCATTCTGCAATTGGACTAAGTTCTGTGCCAGTTTATCAAGATATCGAGTAGGACTCAAGTTTTCCTTATGAACACATGATTTCAAAATAGGGGATAGCGCAGGGTGCTTCCCATATATTGATTGAAAAGGGTGAGTGCCCTATTGCCAAATGATAGGTGACGTTTTAGAAAAAATAGCCAAGAATAAGAAAAGATTACATTGGAGGCTTTTTTGATTAACTTATTTAGGATGCTAACAGGAGTTCCATTTACTCATTTTCAATTCTGTTGGTCTAAGGGTCATAGGGGGCAGACAACACCCCTCAAACACACATCAATTCATTTTATTTTAAAATCATATGAGATGTAGAACTAGTCCCATTGTCAGTCAATATGAATTGGGAGAATTCATGACAATATATAATTGTCACATATGAGGCTGTGAAGGCATCAAATGATTATTTCTTAATCACTAGAATGAGCAGAGTTCAATATTAGACAGGAAAAAGTTTTGAGCAACTTGCCAGTCGCAGAAGGAATTGATCAACCTTCTTTTATAGACAGTGGCAGCCCAAACACTCAGGATGATTTCAACAGATATTGTTTTAAATCTGACGGTCAAAGAAAGTTGTTATATGAAGCAACAATCTGCCGCTGATAATTGTGGTTAACCCCCTTTTGTACCTTTATGGGGGCAAAATGATTTAAAATTGGCCAATGAAGTTATAACCAAGCCAAACTATATATTAATGAGAACAACCAAGCTTTTAAACTGAATATTACCAAAAGCAGTAATTAATACAATTCTAAGATTGTTCAAAACACTGAATCAAGGTGCATTGGAACAGCGCCATTGAATGAACCTAAAGCTGATCAGAATATCAAAAAATTGGGCGAATAAGTAATAATACAATGTGGAACTGAAGCCCTCAACCCAGAATTGGGGACTGAACAAAGGGCCCCTGAACATTCTGGTTCTGGTATAACCACCGTGAGACAGAGCGCGTAGATATGCAAATTAAATCAAATGGACGCTGCAACTAAAATGGGAGACAGATGCAGACGCACCAGGGGATCATGAAGACCCCAATATTGGTACCTCAATTCCCAATTTAATTACAAATCCTATCAAAATTTATCTGATTTTATGGAGTCATACAAGAATACTCTGATTATATTGGTTTATAAAAAATTTCATAGACTATCACTTATTCCTTTCTGTCTCATTTAAATTAGTTTAAATGGGACTTTACTTTCTCGTTGCAAACACTTTTGCAACCCATTCAATTCAAGACTAAATCTAGTTTGTAATCTCATAGAGGGGATTAGTCTGCGCCCATGTCTGGGAGCAGTTGGGCAAGCAAGGTAAGAGGAGCAGGCGGAAGGCCCGCGGCCTCTAACGTTTGGAAACGCCCCGGAGAATCCAGCAGAATAGAAAAAAATCTAAAAAAACTGGCAGTCACAATTTCCCCAGAGATACTTGCGTGGCAAGCACGATGCAACCAGTACATCAACACGCCACATTCCCAGCCACTTTCATCGGTGGAATTTGGAGTCCGGGTGTATCTGGACATCCAAAAAATGGCCCTATGGGAAAAATAATGTGAAGATGTACACAAAATTTTCCTGACCGCGGTGTACGTGCACCTCACTCCATGTCATGCGGTTGGCTGGACCTAGGTTTTGAAAGCAAAATAGCAGCAGATGAGGCTGCAGCGGTGCGCATAGTGGTCGACCTCCCTGAAGGGCAACAGGTCGTTGAAACTAAATGCACCAGATGGACAAAATCAAACTAGGTTTCCTCACGTTTGACTTTTTGCCTACTACGGTAAAACGTGACATTTTGGAGCAACACCTGAAAGATGGTCTCGCCATATATGGTGAAATACAATTTTTCAAAATGCAATGTTTTATGCTGATGCCACACCTGTGCACCGGCAAAGCCATTGCAGTTCTGACCCCAACTGAGGAGATCGCGAAGGACCTAACCCAGATCCCGCACTCCACCTTTATTGACATCACAAGGCACACCACCCACCCATCCCGGGTAACCGTGGACAGCGCACCCCCCATTTGCACCCACTGTGACGCATTTGGCCATAAGGTGCATGCGTGCCCCATCAAAGAGGGCGTCACATTCCAAGAGCACCCCTCGGCGGCCATGGCCAGCGGAGAGGCGCACTATGAACCAACCGCAAGCACCAAGGAGGCTTTCCCATGGGGAGCATAAGGCTGCTACCTATTGGTAAAGCCCATCTCCCCGCAGGAGCAGAAGAAGGCCAAGCAGGCCCATAGGACCATGGCCAAGGAAGCGGCCAAGGCCACCACCACCATCCCACACTCACAACGCCAGGAGGACATGGAGACCTTCGTGGTGGAAGCAACTCGGGAATCCATCACCCAATCAGATTGGGAGGCCCATGCTGAACGGGCCACTCAATCTGAGGATCTGATGGGAGATTTGATCTCACCCAATCGCTGCACTCAAGCCCTGGTCAAAACTGACTTGGGACCTATCCCAACCGAAAAAAAAATTTGCCCCACTTGACAGTGCACCAAACTTATCCGCACCGCAAAAAATTCGTCCGACGTCGGGAAAACAAAAAGCGAAGGCCAAAGCCAACGCGACTCCTTCCACAAAAATTAACAAAAACCCTGATAGCGTTGCTGCTAATACCCGCACTGCTGTGAAAGCCTGTGGGGACCTGGAAGAGGCTGGTGGGCCAGGGGCCCCACCCCCTCGCACCTAAGGTGCGATGGGGGAAACCTTCACTCTAGGGATGCTGAATATTGCCAGACTCAAGGCCTCCCTGTCCCGGGCTAGGAAACTGAGTTTTTTACAAAACAATTTACCTGTATATATCCTGGCCATCCAGAAAACCCACTGTCCACGAGGTTCTGAGGAAGCTTGGAAAACAATGCTTCCACCATCCCTATCCTTTTGGTCAAAGCACTGTGGGGTGCTAATTCAGAAAAACAATTTTTTCAAATTTACATCTTTAGAAACATTCCTAAATGGCTGAGTGCTCGTTGTCACCTTCTCATGGGCCGATGTTGCACACACAATCGTCAACATTTACGCCCCAAACGATGCACAAGAGCGTCAGGAATTTTTCTCATTGGTCAAATCCCTCCCACTACCCCCCGATTCTTTCCTTATTGGCGACATGAACTGTTGGCTAACCTCACCAACGGACTGGTGGCCGCCCTCACCCCACGCCCCACAGGGTCACATAGAACTACGTATTCTAAAAGCCACCCTTGGGTTAATGGATGCGCTGCTGCGACATGCCCCACTGCTCAAAAACATGACGCGTCCCCACATCCACAATGGCCAATTAAGGTCCATGACCCACATCAACCTTATTCTAGCACCGGCGAAATTCCAACCCCACATCTCCCACTTCAAAACAATGAAAACGGAATTCTCCGACCACCAACTGGTCTCAATAACATACCACTTACCCATCACAGTTGCAAAGGCCCCACAATTGGTGCAAAATCCGCCCCCCAGAGCTCGCGTCGCCAGGATTTTCCATGTGGGTGGAAGAGGCAACTTTGGCAAAATTGTTTGTTGCACCGTTTTGCACGGACCCCATTTCCACATGGGCAACTTTCAAAGAGGATACCATCTGCCACTATCGCCATCTCTCATCCAGACACTCACAAACCATATTGGCAGTTATATCGCGTGTGCTGGTGGAATTGGCCCACTTGGAGTCCAACATTCCAGCCTCAAGATATAGCCCTGCATGGGGCCAGAAGTGGGCGGAGGCAGCCGCCCACCTCAATGCACTTGAAAGGCAACACAAACATCGGGTTTGTGTCCAATACAGGGCCACACGCATCACTAAAGGCGACAAGTGCACCGCATACTTCTCAAAAAAAATTTTGCACCACGCCAGAGTGTGGCCTGCACACAGGTGCGAAGATCGGATAATTCTATTGTGGATACACTGGCCAAAGTGGCAATCGAAATGCAAAGATATTACTCCAAGTTATACCGAGCTGAACCAATTCAGCTGGCCGATATGGCGGAATTTCTTGACCGAGCTCATATACGCACCATTTTCTGATACCCAGAAATAATGAATTTAATTACTCCAAACGAATTATGGACTACCATTCGTGGTGCACCAAACCAAAAATGCCCAGGCCCAGATGGCATTCCATATGAGTTCTACAAAAAAATATTTTAAATATATATCCCCATTGCTGCTAGCCTCACTCAACCAAAGCCTGTTGGAAACGCGCCTCCTACCAGGAGGACATGAGGCCTTTACGGTCACACTCTTCAAGAAAGGGGATAGGCTAGACTTAGCCAACTGGTGCCCCATTTCTCTAACAAACACAGACACCAAAATTTTAACCAAAATCATGGCTAACCGTTTAGGGACTGTAGCATCTGCCACCATCTCCCCAGAACAATTTGTTTTCATCCCCAGAAAGTTGATTTGGGATAACGTGCACTCTGTGGCTAATGTGTGTCAGTCCACAGCCTCTGGGGCACTTGTATTCTTGGACCAACAAAAGGCCTATGATAGAGTAAACTGGGAATACCTTAGGGCCTGCCTCCAACAATTCCGCCTACCTCCCCGCTTCATTAACAGGGTGATGCTGCTCACGGAATCTGCAACAATGGCAGTGCGCGGCCCAGGTTTCCTAATGGAAGTAGTCCGTCCTCAAAGGGGCCTGCGACAAGGGGACCCCCTGAGCCCACTCTTATACAACTTCAGCCTTGACCCACTACTGCGAAATGTGAATGCCCAACTCACTGGGGTCCATGTGCCAGGCCAAACCCCAGTCAAGATGATGGCATTTGCAGATGATTGTGTGGTGGGGGTGTCTAATAACAAAGATGCATGCGCGCTTGAAGCCCTCATCCAGGAATATTCCCGGGTAAGCAACGCGGCACTGAACGCCTCCTAAAACTGAAATCATCCTCTTTGGTCGGTTTCAGAACTGCTGGGCCCCAGCAAGTAGTTCCCAACCTGGCCCATCTGCTCGCCCACGTCCACGCCTTACTAACTCAAAACACACCATTCCACTGGTGCTCCCCTTTGTGCCACGACCTACCATAGGACCGGTACGCCATCTGGGCGTGTGGTTGGAGGCAGGTGGATACGCGTCAGCAGTAATGGAGTGCCATATACTGGACAACGTGACGAAGCGAATCGCCTCTCTCAGAGCCCACCCTACTACCCTCACTGGCAGGGTTGTTCTTGCCAACTCTATGCTCCTATCCAAAATCTGGTTCAGATCCCACGCCATCCCCTTCTCCCCAAGCTTCTTCAAATCCCTGTATGCTTTGCTACAAGGTTGGCTTTGGTCAGGCCGCCCTCCACCAGTACGTCTAGAGGTCATGTTTGGCCCTCATCATCATGGTGGCATGGGCCTACTTGACTTCAAAGCCCATGCGGCAAGATCCTGGGCACCTGGATTGTGGCCGTCACTGCTCCTACACTCCCATCCCAACACTGGTCCCGCACGGCCTGCTCCAACTTCTCCCGAGCCTTGGGCCTCAACAATCCATCAAACCCCCACTCCCTGATGAAATACCTCGCATCACACACATCGGCTACAGGCCCTCACGGGACTAAAACCCACTATAAACGAATCCTCCTCTCCATGCGAAGTGCTGAGTGGAGAATTTGTATTAGTGGACACACAGCCCAGAGAGGCTGCCCCTCTCCTCAGTTCACACAAAAGGTACAGGGGCTACCCATCCAAGATGGCGTGATCCCCACACGGCCCCATGTCCTATCCAGGGTGGACTACCTGGACATGATGGACATCCCTTACTCCATTGAGACCCAAAAAACTATCTGGAAATACGCACACCATCCTCTGTTGCAGCCTCAAGTCCGCTCCCATGTGTGGCGCTGCCTGAGGCGGGTGTATCGTACAGCTGAGCGCTCTAATGCTTTACACTCATCCTGTGTCGTGTGTGGCCAGTATGGAACGCTGTTTCACCGCCTGGAGAAGTGCCCCACCTCTAAAGTAATATGGCGCGAACTCCAACGTCTGCTAGGACAGGATCAAACACATCCCTTCAGTCTGTCAAGAGATATGTTTGCTTCATCAATGGCCTCCCCCTCCCACCCTCCCTCCGTGCTCTGGTGGTTGCAATCGCCATGTGGACTATCCACACGATTGTCTTGGATGCCATCGCTGGATCCATCCCCACCCTCCCTGAAGCTGTCCACAGATTCCGGTCTCATTTGGTGGATCACTTTCAAGCGTGGATGTTTGGATATCTCCCACCGCATCACCAGCAGCTGGTCTCCTCCTGGTTCCCAGTCTGGTTCATCAAATCAGACCCCTTCCTCCACACGTGCTCAATAGTGGCTACGTCCCCTACACACGTTCCCTCCCCCTTCCCATAAGTGGCGTTCCCGCTGGCAACAAGAGATAGCATCGCTTCTCTGGGGTACCTCCCCTGGTACTAAGTTTTGTCTCATCTGAGTCATATTCGGAAGTGTCCGTCCCATGGTTGGCCTTCCCCGCAATAAATTTAAATTAGTTTAAATGGAACTTTTCTTTCCACTTGGAGTAACTTTTGAGCGATTTTGAATTGAATTAAAAGTAAAAAGTGACTGCTAGCCTATGTCAACCTCCCCGCTTGCTCCCTGATGACCTCAGATTCTCTGCCAGCTGCTCCTGTGTGGGGCAGTGGTGAAACCCCACCCAGCGTTTTTCATCCGGTGGGAAAATGTGCGCAGACTGGCTCAGCCAGTCCCCCCTAAATCATTGGGTCAGTAAATTCCACCTGAGGATCTCGCCATCCACCTGGCTTGTGCCCAGGAAGTGCCTCACAGCCACTCATTCTCCCCCAATCCCAGCTGCGTTTTGGCCTTTGGATAAACTATGGGGAATTATTTCCATACAAATAAAAAGCTATTATTGACTTGGCCCAGGTGGTGATGCTGCCAGCCGTATTCATAGATTTCCTCCCTTATAAAGGGTATTTTGATCTAGGCTTCACATGTGAAGCTGACACCGCCACTGCGGCCACTGTACCCTGGTTTTCCAGGGCACCCCTATCCCCACAACATGCACCCAGCTCCCAACCAACACTATTATGGTGGTTCAGTTTGCGAGGTTGCCCACTAACCTTCCCACCATGGTGCTCCATCAGGAGCTGATGGAAGGCTTGGCCACATATGGCTCCAACCCCATCCTTCAGTTTGTGGTCCCCAATGGAGCCACTCATCTTGCAGGGCCTTGGGCTTTTGCTACAATTAGACCAAATTCAAATAATATTGCTTTAAATTCCCCCACACGCCATCATTCCCTCAGACCCTGACCACCCGCCCACTTCAAGGGTGGGCGGACCATGAGCCCATCCTGCTTCGAGTTAGACCACTCAAAGCATAAATTCCCCTCTCTTGATGCTTATGCTGGATCTGCTTTGTCTCTATCTAGTCCCCATTTGGCCCAACTCCCCAAGACCTTTCCAAGTTTGGTGTACAATTTTTCCACCCTCCCCCAAAGCCTGCTGCCACTATGGAGCTGGCAACGGCCAAACAGCCACCTCCTCAGTCCAGTGCCACCTGCGCCTAAGCCAATCAGGAATTGGCTTGGACAACAGTTTGGTCCCACGTTAATCTTCAATAACCAGCCACAACACAACTATTAACTGACCCTGATTTCCCTCGCAACTTGAATCCCTGGACTTCATTGGATGAAACCAATGAAATGGGCAAAGTTATTACAGAATCAAGTACTCCAATCAAAGCATTCATACAGGTATGGCACCCCATTCAGGTCCCTCGGCGCTTTTATGCCCCCCCCCCCAAACAAATGACTCTGCGTTCCGCTCTGAACAACAGATCGCTGTTGCTGCAGCTGAAAACCCAGATAGTATTGAAATCCATGAGATGAATGAGGCTTCAGTAGTGATACTTGACAAAGGTATCCCTACTCCCATTTTTGCTCTGACCATAGCCCTGAAGGGCAAATGTGACATCCTAAATCTACATAAACAAGAAAAAGCCGCCATCCAGAGAGTTGTTACCGCTTCACAGGCCAAGACAAAAACCACCCTTGCTAATGTGGCTCTATTATCCCAGCATCCTTTCATCCGCCTTCATGCATAAAACTGCTTCTCCAAATACCTAGGTGCTATTTTTGATATAATCATCTTGGCGCCCAGTCAATCATCAAACAACTCACTCCCCATGCCGCTGATCACCCCACACCATTGCTTTCAGCCTTGATCTCCACTCTTGCCTTTGTTATGGATTTTGATGCTGAGGGTATGCCATCCAATCCCCCTTCCCCTTCCGTCATGGTAAGTTGAGCAATTCATCGCTGTACCACCTGGTTGGTTGTATTCTCATTCAGTTGTGTTTCACCTACTCCTTTTGGGAAGTTAATCACTCTGTTTGGGTATTCTTTTCATGTTGTTTTTAGCTCTATGAGCTTTGGTAATGTCCATCCCCTGGTTGGCATACCTTGAACAAAATTAATTTGGTTTAAATGATCTAATTGCCAGTATCAGTCTAGGGTTAGCAGTTGAGCAGAATACAGTAGCCAATCTAAGATCCTCACTGAAAGACCAGTGCACTATTTTGCATGGATACCTTGGAGTCAAGCTGCCTAGGGAGAGGTTGGATAGGTTTCCATTGTGTCCTGAGTTGGCCAACGTAAAATAGAACATGTCATAGAATGTTCATAAGAGTTTCGCCATGGGCGCAAACAGTTTCTTTTAAAACAAATGTTAATCAGGTAGCATCATAAGAGGATTTCCTCATTTAGGATAATTATTTCCCTTAAAAGGTCAACTTGTGCTTAATCTGTGTGTAACAGAACCCCTCCACAGCAAGTTGGCATCACGAGTTATGTAATTTATGGCCAACAAGCAGACTTATAGTATTATCTAAAACAATCTTAGCTGGCTTTGTGGAATCCAGGTCTCAAATAGCGCTTTCTTCCACCCATTTAGTGAGGTTATTATTGCCATAATAATGTACTTACATTGGTCATTACTATTGTTCAGTGGGACAACAGTATCTATAAAAATGGTGTGATAAGCAAAATTATGTTCTACTAACAGATAAGAGGTACCCTTCTGGTAAGGGGCTTTAACTTGGCACTCCTTACAAGAGTTGATAGTTTAATAAGTATCTAAAGGCATTGTTTCCAAGAGTAGCGGGATCTTAACTGCTTAATTGTTTTCTTATCACCTATTTCCCGTCGCATTATAAGATACAATGATTAATTCAGTTCATTCAGTTGGCTTTGGAGATAAGAATTGTTGTCCATCAACAATCTTATATAATCTCCCATCTTTAACAAGGGTAAAATTCCTTAGGCTCTCCAGCGTACGTTGAACTTCCTCTGGTTCATTGCCATATTGATTGGCTAACATTTTAACAAATAATTTATCAGCAAAATTGGCTGCTAAGGACATAGTGGTCAGATGAGAAAGACATATAGCTTTTTGATGCTTCACGCCAGAATGATGATGCTGAATCTCAAAATCATAGGCTTTTAGTTTCAGGGCCCATTGGTATAGACAGCCTTATGGCTCTTTAAGGTTTTTGTAACAAATGCAGGAGGCTTGGTCCATTACTACAGTAAAGTGCACCCCGTGTACATAAACCCAGAATTGCTGCTCTCATAGATTACCTCCAGACACTCCTTCTCCATTTCCTTGTAGTTACGTTCATGTACATCCAGTGTATGGATGCAGTATGCCACAGGGTGCTCAATTCTTTTATCATCTTTTTGGTTTAACACTGCCGTGATGGCAGTAATAGAAGCATCTATTTGGATATTAAGTGGTTCATCAATATTTGAATATAATAGAATCAACACTTTGGTAAGGCAAGTTCTCAAATATTTAAAGACTAACTGACAGTTGGTTGTCCACTTAAATTAAACACCATATTAATGAACCATAAGCTCACCAATTTTACTGAAGTCTTCATTATTTCTGAGATATTAGCTAATCTTTACAGGAACACTTGGACGTCTCACTTGCTTCTTGGTGCTTCATCCTTTCAACTTCTTCATTATAGCTATATGGTTCTGTAAACCCTGTTTATCAAGCATAAAAATTAGATATTCATGCTGTTCTTGGTAAAAGTTGCACTTATGCGGCTTGATTTTTAACAAATCATCAGCCAGGCGATGAAAATCTTCTTATAAGTGCTTCAAATGCTTATTAAATGTTCTGGAAACTAAATTTAACCATCCAGATAACTAGCATACAGGATATATCAAATCCTTTAAAATAGTACCCATGGCTCATTAGAAGGTTGCAGGAGAATTGCACAACCCTTGTGGCATCTGATTGCGTTGGTACAATCCTTGATCCATAATCATAGCACACTTCACCTGTTCCGACTTATACATCTCAATCTTCCAATATCCAAGTAAATATACATAGTTGAAAAATATATTGCACTGCCTAAGCGATCTATTGAACTATTAATCCAATAAAGGATAAGATTCTTTTTAGTGATATATTAAGTTTCTTATAATATAATCACTACTTAATTGGAGCTATCCTTCATTTTTATAATTAAAACTGGAGAGACTTGAGGACTTTTAGAACGCACTAACATAATCAACTGAACCAGTTTATTAATTCTTATTAATAAACTCCTCAGCTGTCTTTGATAATCTAATTGGATGCAGCAAATGGGATTAATTTTCAGTATTGTCATGGTGTATCACGTTTCTGCAGATCTAAATCAAATTAATCTTTATGCAAAAATAATTTTTTATTATAAAAGTGAGTCAGCGCTTGGTCTTTTTTATCCACAGTTAACCCCAAAAGCATTTTTGATATACCATTGAAAGAATTTATTAGCATTTCTCACCTTCAAGACCAAGATCATCCAGATTACCAAATATATGATGCTTTGAACTTCATCAACAATAAGTATATAAACAAAAGCACCAAATTTCATGCTACTTAATCTGAGTGAGATAAAACTATAAGTTAGCTAACAGAACTTGTATCTCGCCATGATGGGAAGAATAAACCCAGGCGTGGCAACTAGTTTCAAGTTAGATCAGCAGAACAGAATAACAATCTCATTGTATAATCCTTGAGAAATTAATAAATCAATTTTAGTTTCAACTATTATCTGATAGCCTTCCAGAATAGTCATACTACAAAATAGAACAAAACAGAATGCCTATGAATACACAACCTGATTATGAAACCGCTTAGTTAAAAAAATATTTGAGGTGAGTCAACCTTGGGACAAATATACCACACTGAGAATTTTTCTAGCCAGTACAGGTTTTGAACTCGAAACCTGCAGTAGGATGGAAGCAGTTTTACCTGCCAGGCTAACCACCCCTGAAACCTCTTATTTTGGTTTTAAATTTTGTGATAGATAAGGGGCGCAATGCCATCCTTATAGGCGAAATTAACAACTTCTTGGTGTTGGAACATGAAGTTGCTATCCTTTCTATTATAATAAAACAGAGGAGTTTAACCCCATCTTTGTGAATTATTTTCATAAAAAATGCTTTAGATTTATTCATCTCTATAACGAAGTGCCAATAAAAAATTGTAACTTTGATTTGAAAAATAATGACAGGAGAAGATATCACCAGTGATCTGAAACATAGTGGCAATGAACTTTAAATTTCTTCATTTGTCGCTGTCTGTGGCCCTGGTACCATATGTTTTATGATGATCAATGTAAGGAGTAATGCCCATTTTTCACTAATTTAGTGGACACAATATCAATTTTTGCCCCACCATCTACAATAGCCCTTACTTTGAGTTTGTTCAAATTGATTTCAATATAAGTGCACTCATAATAATAAGGGTCAGTGGAGTTAAGTAAATTATTATTAAAAACAACAGCTTGTACCAAATAAAATTGTAATTTATCACTAAGTATTGGGCTTACTTACATCAGTACTTGGATAGGGATAGCCACTTTAACCCCTTTTAATCTAGGGATATCACCAGAAGTAACAAGGATCTCTTTTTTCAAATTGCAAATATAAGACTGTGGTTCTAATCTGCTAGAAAAACTAACCTCACTTTTCAGTGGCAACATAAAAGGTTTTTTATTACTTCGTTACCAGTGGCTTCTTGAGGAAATGACTGTGAACCAGCTCAATTTTTTTGATTTTACTAGAGTTGGTGGAAGAAGTTTATCCCGGTTCTATTCCTTCTTTTCTTTTTTCAAATAAAAGTCAGTATTGGAGGTTATCACATAAGTGGGAGGTTCAGCAACTAGATCAGGACAATTAATGGCATAGTTTCCAAGCATGTCACATACCTGACAAGTGATATGATTTATATTCAAAGTTTTGAATTGCAGCCCCAATGGCCAATTTTGATTTTGTTAAACAAAAAGGGCTTAAATCCTATGTCACAAGGTTCTGGGTGACTGGGATCAGGCGCCTCAAAAGAGATGGTACATTGACAGAGATAACTAAACATTTGAGAAATGTATGCTCTACATTAAGCACTAGTAATAATACCCAGTAAAGCTCTTTATAAGGCTGACAAGCATGTCTAGGGGCAATTTGGGCATTAAAAGTTATTTAACACCTCAGCTTAATAAGACACTTGAGCCTCCACATAAATTGCATGAAAAAAGCCACCACCAAGTCGCCCTTGTTGTATGAAACATTAAGAAACAGTGTCTTAGCGTTATCATCCATTTTGCCTTTCCAAACTCCTGAGAATTGAAGCTTTGGCATTTTGATAAGTCATTTGGAATCCTTTTTTATTTTGCATTCTAAATTCCTTATTAGTAAAGCCTAAGGAATTTATAACAATAGAAAAAATAAAAGTTGCAGAGGCATCACTATTTTAATGGCAAACAAGGCAATAAAGTTATGTACAATCCCTTTTTAGTAACTTGGGCAATTTAATTGAGTAAAAGAGAAGTGACATCCATTAATCCAGGCCATACAGGCTGCAATGATCCCAGTTGAACCTCAGGGTGGGTTGAATGAGGAGCATGAGTATAATAATTTAGGGCTGCAAAAGTAGCTGAGGTGAATTTTGCCAAATGCATGCAAAGGGTACTAAGGGAACAGAATTTGAGGCTCAAAAATTCGCCACCAGAGACCTCAGACTTCCAATAGCTTAATGGTATTGGAGCTTAAAACTGTAGCATGAACCATAGGCAATGAGGAAACCACCAACGCCCCGTTGCTATCAATGTCAAATGCTGAATATGAATTATCCATAAACTTCTTTTTACTTGCCTTATACTTATGCTAAAATAACAACGCTATTCCAACAGCTGATGACTAACATATTTGCACTTATGGTTGGAAGTCAACAAAGAGAATTTTGAGCTCTTCAAATCTTACTACTTGGGATTGCACATGTAGATGTATTAATTTATTGTCCTGATTCATGGTGTTAAATAACTCAACGTCAGAAGCTCAGCAATCCTGATTTAACCAAACTTCATCCAAGTGACTGAATTTTCTATGCAATTATTAAGAGAATGACTAAGTAAGATAGCCTCATGAGGGGCCTCAGGGCTGACTTTTCAGCATTGCAATATCCAGTCAGTGGGGTCATTTTTAGAATACTGGTATACATGGTAAAAGAAAGTGCCCCCTGTAGTATGCACCAAATGTCAAAAGCATCACCTAGGTGGTATTTTGAAGGCATATATAAAGGCACTAAATTTAATTTTACACTTTATGAATAAAGTTAATATGATAAGGAAAGAGAAGCACAAGTATTGCTACAAAGGTTTTTTAAAAAATTACAAACTTGAGGCACTATGTAGTTTTTTGTACTTCCAGTGGCCAGGCTTGCAGATACTCATTTTCCATCTAGTAGAAATCCACTGTTGATACAAAACAAGATCACCACTTTCCATACTCGTTTGTCATTATATGCTAAGGCCCTTAAAATATAATTCCTTTTGAATAATTGTTCTGATGAGACAATAAAAAGAAGACTCCAATCTCAGGGATTTATCTGATAAGAATAGGACCTAATAGAGCCAAAAATGGATATAACATGAAAATAACAACAACAACCTTGGTAGCAATGTTTTTACACTGACGTCAGGGCAAATAATTAATATGAGATACCTATCTAGATTCACCTTTGTCATAATTCTCACTAAATCTGATAAAAAGTTGAGTATGGTCTGTTAAAAAATTGGCAGTATAGCAAAGATACGCTGAGAGTTTTGCACAGGGTTATGCCACTGAGTAATAGGACTGACGATATGAAGATTATCATCCTCAAATCAACGCAATAAGCTTTCTAAATAAATATGGATCATTTGCCCCCATTGAAACTTCTTTATTTAATCTAATACATTCAGAGGATCTTTCCCAGTCCGCTCACTCTCTTCTTACTAACCACCTCTCTCTTCAATCGCCTCATCTTTCTTAAATCTCAATGACTCAGATGATACCATTTTCTCAGCTTAATAATTTGTTCTGCCTTATCTCATTAATTCTGGCAGAGTTCATTACTTATTGAATTCATGATTGCCTAGTTTGAGGCGATTACCAATCATTTGTCATGCATTGACATTTCCTAACCACCTAACTCACTATATCTTTGTTAAAACTCCTCATATACTCTAAGGTCAACTTCACTCATTAACTTAGATACTTATTAATCTCATATAGGCCTAACCACAACGGTTAACCAATGGTCTTCTGGTAATGATTATACCTTATCATCCAGTCATATAGATTTCGTGACATTCCCCCCATTTTTTTGACTGGATGATAAGCCGTACAACATTTCTATGATCAACACAATGCATCCCACCATGCACCAACAACCACAAGCTCATGACTTTAACTTTTTTCAATTATGGCTCAATGTGGATCTGACTGACCTGGGTCACATCCCACTCCCCTGGTTCCTTCTTCCTCCAGCTGATGAAGGAGAGGCCAAAGTAGACACAGTGATCCTTCTGCCCAGGAGGATCTCCTTCCCAAATTCATTGGTAACTGTCTGCCTTGCATGCCCCCTTCAGGGACATAGTGACCCAGTTGCACTGGGGAGGGGAGTGGAGCCAAAGCCCTTTGTTTAACGAGGCAGCTCAGCTCCTAGCGGATGGCTTCAGCCATCTAGTGCTTCTACCTCCCACTGAGCCTCATCCCATGGTACTATCAGCCTGATGGATGCTGTGCTTCATGCGGTGGGTGATAGCCAGCTGGTCAGGGTCCTTTCCCTGTGCTCCTACCCACTTCCGGTCCCCAGGGGTGCACTTTCAAAACAACCAGTTGAATTGCATGTGATCTGGGATTGGCGCAGCATTCACCAGCCTTAGCACTAATGACCTATCCTATCTCCCATCATGGCGTTTCTTGGCGACATGATCTTCTTTCATCCCATGGGTGAGTTAGGGTTGGAGATGGAGCAGCACAAGGCGTCCCTTGAATATATCCATTAAGCAGCGTTTACAGCAGCCGCTTCTTTCCCAGTTGCCTATCCCAGCATGGAAGACTTCCTCGTGGATTTCCTGGCGCTGGGCGCGTTCTTTTTCCACCAAGATGGAACTCAATTTCTTGTGCGCCTGCCCTTACAACTCCATCCCCCTCTTCTCAGGTACACACTGATCTCTTAAGAGCATCAGTGCATGTGGGTGCAGGCTTTTCTCCTAGTGTGGCAAGAGTGAGTTCGTTTAATCTTGAGCAGCTGGATGATCTATCATCACCTCGCCTGTTACCCTGGGTCCCCAGTCCATCCTCCTCCTCCAGTTCCGCTGCCTCATCCTCCCCTTCATTAGCTGGTGCGATGGCCCTTGAACGGATACCAGCTCCCTCGCCCTCAACATGGCAACCTCTGCCCCCACCACCAACCCAAGAAGTGTCCAGCGAATCCATGCCACTTCTGAAGTGATGAAGAAAGAAACGTGGGTCCCACTGATCAAAGTTCAAGACTCACCGTAAGAAACCAAAAAAGAGCTGGAAGAAGAAGACAGCTTAGTGGAAGATTTGAGTGCTGGCACCAATAAGCTTAGCTTACTTACCCACATGATGATGATGATTTTTTTCTATATAACTCTATTGCTGTTTATATGCCCAAAAACTTTGTGTGCGCTCGTTTAATAATACAACTGCTTGCTGGGTCCTTGATAATATAGGCTTCAACACATGTTTTTCTATTATCTCAGAAGAGCCAATCCAAATATTAGCTAGCTTATGCTTCCACCCAAATCTGTGCTGATCGTGGAATAGAACCATATCCCCATCTTTGAACTGAGCTAGACCACTACGCCATACCTGATCAGCAGCCTGGTTTTTAATTTTCTTGGCCAAGCTGAATGAGTATGCTTCGGTTTGTAATTTAATCAACATATTTGTCATGATGGTCAGGTAACTGTGAGGATCCATTCCACTGGTATCTTCCACATAGGCATAGAAAAGAGCATGTAGAGTGGGGTGCCGTCCATATAGTAACTGAAAAGGGCTCTTCCCTGTTGCCAAGTGGTAGCTAATATTGTAGGCGAACACAGCGGTATATAATAGTGTGCTCCAATCGGAGGGTCTATCCATTACTAGCTTTCAAAGTATATTCACCAGCATCCCATTGACCCGTTTGACCATTCCATTAGACTTGGGGTGGTATGGGTGTGAAGTTCTGAGGATTGCTCACTTGATAATTGGTATCCTGCACGCTTAATTGAGATGAAGTTCTGCCAGATGATCCTCAATATTGCCAGTGGCTTACGGTATATTCACCATTCAGAAACTCATTAGGCCTATTAAGATAGCTCTGACTCTTCTGGTTGATTTCATGTGTAATTTTTGATGTAATTGGGAACTTCTTCTGAGGCAGGTTTCAATACAAGCTGTGCTTTCAGCTTGTTGATACTTCTCCAAAGGAAATACTCTGGTAAACCCAGGAAAGGGATAAAATAAAATATCCTTTATTATTGGATTATCTATTTGATAATCAGCTATTAGGCTTGGCACCAGTATTTATACTTTAGGGCATCTCCTGGCCACATTTGAGCACAAAATTTCAATAGCGATCTTACCACCTCAGTATGGCCCCTGAACTGATATGACTGAGACCTATTCTTAGGTTTATTGGTGGTAAAATACTCTCAAAATTGGGAGAATTTCAGGAACAAAGTTTTGATAAAAACATGTAAAATTATCCTAGGATCTTCTTGATTTGAGTTTATTCATACTGCTGATGAAATACACTTTCTGTGAAATTCTTGCATCAATTGAAGCAGATGACGTACACCTAATCGGGATGTCAGCAGACCTCTCTCTTGATAGCACTAGGTACTCCCTTTTTGGCGATCCATGTGCAAGTGCTATCGTGCTTATTATGTGGATCAACATATGAATTTCGCTATAAATCAGAAAATTGATTACATTATCATTCATCTGATTTTACATGGGACTTTTAAACGTTAACTTCGGTTCAGTCCCAAATGATTTTGTATACGGAATGTTTTATATTATTTCTGATAATTAGGACCAATTGCTGAGATTTGGTGCAGTGATTATTGGCCATAATGTGTAAGCATATTCAGCCTTATCTTTTTTAAAGTACTTGATCAAATTGACATTGAGATGTTAGGCCTGAGCCATGTAGTTGCAATAGGCTTTGAGGTGAGAATTGGGGTATTAGCTCGAGCATTGGGAGGATAGATTGGCCTAATCTGATGATTGTTGAAGGGTTTATTTTTGAGTCAACCACCAGAATCTGAAAATGGGGTTGTTAGAACTCCATGGATGGCCATCATTTCATTAAGCTTAGGTAGGATGTGAGAGGTAAAATTAGTTTCATTATCAGTAAGGATAAACTGAGGGCAGCCATGGCGCTGATTTATACACTTTATTAAAAACTTAGCCACAGTAACCGCCCTCAGATCTCATATTACCCATTCTTCAACCCATCTGTTCAAGTGAATTGATCACCACCAGAATGTACTTTGACTGGTTAGCTCCCATTGGCAGAGTGCCAACGCATCAATGTAAACCGTACGCCAAGCAAAATGTGGTTTCACTAACTGGTACGAGGTATCTGTCAGAATGGCTTTTACACTTGGCAAGGATGGCAGCAGGATATCATTTTCAGCACGTCAAAGCTCATGATTTATAATAATAGTAAGGGCGCAACAACTCCAACGACTTGCATATGCCACCATGCCCAACTGCCCCATGTGCGCTCATGATAATATTAGGCTGTGCTGAGGTTCATGGGAAGTTTACTGTTGAATTTCCAATCTTCTTGTACAACTCAGCATTCCACTGGAAAGTATTGTCTAGCATTTCATTCAACACCTTGATGACTTGTGGTGGCTCGTCATCTTACTTTCCGCTGAGCATCTTGTTGTACATATTATCACTCAGATCTGCCATAACTGCGATAGTTGGTAGCCTCAACAAGCAATCAGTGTTCTGGTGTTTTGTTTCCAGTCAGTGAAGGATCTTGAAGTCAAAAGCCTGCAGTTTGAGGGCCCACCTAGATAAGCGTCCTTCAGGCTCCTTAAAATTCTGCAACCAGCCTAGTGAAGCATGATCCATTAAGACTTTGAACTTAACTCCATGAAATTATACTCTAAATTGTTTAAATGTGTAGATCACCGCTAAGCACTCCCACTCAGTTATGGTATAGTTACATTCATGGCAATTCAGGCTCCAACTGCAGTGCGCAATGGGGTGCTCTTTAATCTCATCGTCTTTTTGGGATAAGACCGCCTCTCACAGTGGAAAGGGATGCATCTGTCTGAACAATGAATTCTTTATTGAAATTTGGGATAGTATAACACTGGTGCACTGCTCAGCGCCATTAAAAGTGTATCAAAAGAGCATTGTCGCTATTCCATCCATTTGAATGCAGCATCCTTCTTTAGTAACTCAAACAGTGGACCTTCAATACAGCCAAAATTAGGTATGAAGCGCTGTTAGTAGCCGACTATCCCCAAAATACCTAAATGTCATGCTTACTGGTGGACGTAGCCATTTTTGGATAGCCTCCACCTTGGCAGGTTGAGGTTTCAGTCCTGTCACATCTACTACAAACCCAAGGTTCTCCATCTGATCCTTGAGAAATTGGCATTTCTGGGGCTTGATCTTTATGTTGGCTTCAGCCAACTGGCGGAATACCTCCTCCAAATGGCTGAGGTGCTCATAAAACATGTGATAGAATACTTTGATGTCATCAAGGTACATGAGGACAAACGACAATTTCAGGTCAATGAGAATGGTATCCATGGCCCGTTGGAACGTAGCTGGGGCAATACACAGCCCTTGTGGCATATGGGTCAGTTGGAAAACCCCTTAAATGTGATAATGGCGCATTTCTCCTGTTCCTCTGCAACTTGATTTGCCAGTAGCCCAATATCAGGTCCATTTCCAAGAAGTAATGGGCTCCACCTAGTTGATCTAGCGCGTCAATAATCCGTAGCAAGGGATATGAGTCTTTCTTGGTGATGCTGTTACGCTTCCGGTAGTTTATTACTACCCAGTTGGTACCATCCTTCTTTTTTACAATAAGAATGGGCGAAACCCATGGACTTTTTGATGGTTTAAGCATTCCTTGCTACAGCAGCTTCTCGATTTCCTCAGGTACTACTTCCTCAGCTGCCCTCAATCAGCAAATCAGCTGCGACCTGATGGAGGGATGATCCCCAGTTTCCAATTAATGAACCACCATGTTAGAGAACCCTAAATCATGGTCATCAATATCAAAAATCTCCTTGTATTTTTAAATAAAGATATCGCCTGATCCTTCTGATTTTCCATTAAACTGGCTAAAATTTTACGTGGAACCATAGTCATTATGCCGGGGTTTGAATTGGTCGGCAAACCACATTCATCCAGTGACCTGAACTCATGAACCTGAAGAACCTCCTCAACTGGGTCAAGTGTAAATACGCCACTATTTGATGCTGGCAAATTTACATTGGTTCATTCTGTAAATCGCTAGAAAAACTTTGATCTCCCCATGACCCAGAAGTATTATGCCTGGAGAAATGTGGGGCTCAACCCACAATTGCTGATAAGGGCTGGCAACTTCCCCATAGAGTCCATCTGGCCCTTTGACTACCAAGTTGGTGTTCACTATTACTTGGTGATCAGAGAGGATGAATATTGCCACAGCTGCTCTGAGAGGCAGCCCTTGATATTCTTATAGCTTGTGGGGAAGGGCCCAGGTCTTACCCTTTAATTGATGATATCAAACCGGAATCACCCCATTACTGTAGATCAGGTTGATATGACCCATGTGCACCGGATCTTTTGGTACTCCCCTTGAGGTAAAGTAGATTGGTATCTGCTGACCCAGGATTACGAAGGTCTCTGCCATCATATCAATGACAGCCCCAAAGTGGCGCAGGAAAGCAGTTCCAATTAACAGATCACAAGTACTGTTGGGTAGCACTATTGCTGGGGCTACAATAACAATTGACCCAAACTTCAAGGGTAGCGCGCTGTATGCTCCCTCAGAGACCGTGCTTCCTGCACCTGCAATCCCATTTACCATATGGTGTTCCACATTAGGCTTTAATGACAACTTTGCCACCAACTTTGTGGACACTATGTTAACTGGGCGCCTGCATAAATTATAGTGCAGACACGGGTTTTTGCAACAACTATGTCACAGCAGGTATATTCATAATAGAAAGAATTCTGATTGCTTAAAATGTAGGTATTTAACGGTTCTATTGTCCCCAGAAAGCCCATAATACCCTCCCTATTTTAGGGTACTCTTTAACAATAGTGTCCACAGAGAGGGCAGTACTCACTCCTTTTAAGAGAAACGCATCAGAGGACAGATCCGGCTCCTCTATAGAATTTTGGTCAAACATTTGACAGGCATAAGGCTTCGATTGCTCTTGGGGTCCATCTTGCACTATGTCAATTTTTTCACTAAGATCAATACATTCACACCTCCAACCGGCTGCTGATATAAGAATGCGTCCTTGTACTGAGAGACTTCTGCTGCAGGTACGTGGATAGGTTTAAGTGGGACGTTTGAGGTTGTAATATCAGAGGTAGAAAGTCCCATCTCTACTTTACTCTGCATTTTCCCTGATAGCACTGATCCTGCTGTATGTGATGGACCAGATGGGTGTGGAAAACCCATGCCAGGTGCCCCAGCCAATCACATTCATAACATTTGACCCCATAGGGACTGCGTCCATGATTGTTGAAAGATTGTTCACGCCAAAAGTTATATCGGAACTGATCAGCATAAACAGATCTAACCTAATAGGTGAACTGCTGATAGCAACTTGGTTGAGGGTGAGGCACATAGTGATAATATGGCTGAGGATTACTTTGTGAACTCTAAGCAAGGCGGAGTAATTTTTCTGAATAAGAAAGTTTGGCAATGGATGAAGTATGTTTCCACTCTGTATTGTGAAGAGGAAAGGTAGCAGTTAGATGGCGCAAAGTGTGAATGATTTTAAGCAAGGGTACGCTGTTTTCTAAATACAGAGCCATAACATTGTACAGCTCATAGTATGGCCTCACTGTTAAGGTCATTAAAATGCACACGTCTGATCAAGATAAAGTCCCTGCCCCAATTAACATGTGAGCTTATGCCATAAATTGATTAGCAAATGTGATAAGGGTCTTGTTATGCTGGAACCCAATGGTCAAGAAGTCTGCCTTCCACTGCGACATCTTTGCAGTACCCCTGAATAACCACAGCACCTTATCCTTCACTTCCTAGTATGTAAAGGAACTGTTAGAAAGTAGCAAGTAAGTTGGTCAGCACTTCTGACATCCAAGGTGGATAATAATAATTTCACTTTCCGCCAATCTGAAGCTCCTTCCGTTGCAAACTTAAATCACTTGAAGAACTCATGAATATTCCCATCACAATTGAGCAGAGGCAGCTTATCAATACAAACTTCTTGAAGAAGCTCATTCTGCATTTTGAGCACAGCGTCCAGGGCAAGTTTAATTTCCGCATATCCACTGGATGCAGCTTGGCGTGAAGATCCTCTGGTAAAGCAAGCCTGATGCACCATGGCCAATGACTGAAGTTTTTTATTTATTATAATTGATCAGTGGCCACCTGTAATGAGCACCACTGTTATAAAATCGGCAGTATAGCAAAGATACACTGAGGGTTTTGCACAGGGTTACGCCCACTGAGCAATAGAACCAACAATATGAAGATCATCGCACTCAAATCAATGCAATAAACGCTCTAATAAATATGAAGCAATTGCCCCCAATGACACTTCTTTAATTAATCTAATACCTTCAGAGGATCTTTCCTAGTTCAATCAAACTCTTATTACTAACCACTTTTTCTTCAATCTCCTCATCTCTCTTACATCTCAGTGACTCAGACGATACCATTTTCTCAGCTTAGTAATTTGCTCCGCCTTATCTCATTGGTTCTGGCAGAGTTCATCACTTATTAAATTCATGATTGCCTAGTTTGAGGTGATTACCAATCATTCGTTCTGCATTGACACTTCCTAACCGCCTAATCACTATGTCTTTGGCAAAATTCCTCCTATACTCTGAGGTCAACTTTGCTCGTTAACTTAGATACTCAATAATACTCATATAGGCCTAACCTTGATGGTTAACAAATGATCTGCTGGTAATTATTTTGGCTTATTGTCCAGTCATAAAGATTTCTTGACATGGTCTTTCAAGCTCACTTTAGTTTTTTAAACAGTTGCGGATTTTGTACTAAACCCCAATATATAAATAATTTTATATAGAACTTAGTCTTTACTAGAGGCTCAGAGGTCCTAATAAATTCCTATTATTGGAATTTAACCAGTTGACAATGGCTCAGAGGCTCCTGTGGGCTGAATATACCAAATGAGAATTTTGAACTAAAATCCAAATTTATAAATATGGCAATATAACTTTATAGAGTAATCAGTACTGCAAGGAAACTTATTTTTTATTAAAATGTTTAGTGCTATTTATAGTACTAGGGAGTATCATATAAAGGCAGAATTAAATAAAAATGTTAAATATAAAACTATAGATAGATATGGAAATTTAGAAATAATTCAATTCATGTGGCGAACTCACTTAATCCTATCAAGGGAACAAATGGAGAGTAATTCAGAATCATTAACTGAATTATTGGCTTATAATTCCAGTATTCTATAGGAATTGCTTGTTGCTTCATATAATAATTTAGATATACTATAATATAGGTCCAATGGTTGTGAGTCTAGAGATCCAGCCATTGTTCCTAGATCAGTCCAGCATCCCTTCAGGACCAAAAGGGGTCCAAAGGCCCAGGTGGACCTCCTTTCACAGTTAAGTGATTTGGCCCATGTGGTGGATGGCGTTGGGTTACTGCCCTTGTCCCCTAGGATCCCCCATCCCTTCCTCTCTCTCCCTCCTCTACCCTGTTGGAGATAATAGAGGGTGTCTTTGGAGAGGTCGCTCAATCCAGGGTTCACAGGCAGGCCCCTGGAGATTACCCCATCCCTGACTGTTTTTTGCCAAAATTTCCCCAACATGGGTTGAGATGATTTCAAGGCCTAATCTGACAATTCCAGGCGAGGGAAGCTGGGTTGTGCTACCCATTACAGAAAATTTATTTGGGCCACATTTCTGGCAGCTGGCAGGCCATTGATTAGCTCTAACAATTGCTTCAACCCACCATAATGGATTCAGGCAGTTCAGGGTGCATGGCCAACCTGACTCGAATGGTTAGGTGCTGGATCAGAACTGTTGACCTGACTTGGCCTCAAAACCTGAAAAAAAGCCACAAAAGTTTTTTATTTGTTCAAAGCTCAAATACCCCCTGCATACTGCTCCCCCAGCCAATTGGAGCCCACCACTGAATCCTGAGGTGCCAATCCTTAGATGCCTCTCCCCAATTTTCCCCTCACTTCATAAGATAACAGCCCAAAATAGCTGTTGTCAGTTCATTTTACTCCCTCGCCTAAGTTGCAAAGGATAAACCCCTGCGTTTGCCATTTTGCCTGTTGCATACTCCACCTTTCACTTTTTAATTTTGAAGAAAACCATCTATCAATCCAGCAAAGCATGCTGCCACTAAGGTTCTCATCCAAATGATCATTGACTGGGTCATCAATTTGATTGACCCTACCACCTAGAAGTTCATCAAAAAAATTTTAAAACAATTCACTCCAGATTGCATTTACTCACCTCCCATCACCAATTTTTATTTGTTTGCTATGATCCCAGTGCACTGCCCCACTCCTGGTTTTCTGGAATTTGCTCATTTTGTTGGACAGTGACAGAGTGACCTCACCCCATCATTGGTGGATCCCAGATCCACACCCAATCCACTTACTGAAGACCTTGTTTGCCTGAGGGGCCTGGAGCACCCCTTAGGTGGAGCTCAGCTCTAGCGCCTTGCGCAGGTCCCACTCATGTCCCATTTTTGTTGACAATCTTATGCCAGAATTCAAAGCTCCCTGTTTAAATTCTCTAATCCATTGTGTAAAGTTGAAGGCCCAAAACTTTAGAACCAAGAGTAGGTGTCATCCTCCCTGCCTCTCCTGCCCATGGGGGTTACCCCATGAGACCTTCGGTTGCTCCATCACAGCCATTTGGTTTGTTTTGGGGGCCTTTAGTACGTTGCTAAACTTTTACTTTCCTAACGTTAATGTTAAGCCCCACTTCTATGAGTAATTCAGATTATTGTGCCTCTGGCATTCTGGGCCCTCCCTTGGGTGTTCACACACCTCAATTGGGAGCCAAGTTTAATGTTTATCAGCCTTATACTTGAAAATGGTATACCATATATAGATAAATATTAGAGATAATTGATATTAACTATAACATATTAATTAACACCAAGTTGAGGCTTCACCCTTAATAGGGGAAATCCTGACACTCTTACTAGACTACAGGATGAGGTAAGTGGAGAAATATATAGTGGTTTTAGATTGAGCGCTGGTGGGATGGCAAGTAGCTAATCACACTTCCCAAAATCCTTTCAACTGGCAATGATTGCCAAACTGATTCATATGATATTTTTCATTGGCAATCCAACCCAACAGCAATTAATAGCATCTTTTAGTACTAGTAACTCAACCCTCAACATAGTAAACTGATCAATTGACTCCTTTGCCTACATTTTAGTTAAATATAATTATACATAAAATATAATTTAGTTTTGTCCAAGTGGTTGATCAAACCATATTGCAACATGCACCCAGCTCAGCTGTCCAGTCTTCTTACAATTAGCCATCACCCTGAAAGTGTAGGGTCATTTTATCTGGGGATCCATCAGGTAAATAATGTAATGTGAAGGGGTACATTGGCAATATAAGTTTGGAAACCGCTGCACTAGAACACTGGTTTTCATTCAAAATTGGGGTTACTTGTACCAAACAGTTTCTACACCCAAGGCAAAGAGACTAGAAACCCAATTGCAATTCTTAAATTTTACTTTTATTTGAGGTGGGCCAACCTGGGGATGATACCACACCAATTAATTAGGAAATTCTGATCAATGGGAAAGGAGGATAAATCCTGGTAACGCTTTATGCACAGCGCTCTGATAGGCTAGGAATTCCATGGACCACATTGTTATTCACTATCTCAGTTCAGGGCATTGGTGCACAGTGCCAACACAGTCAATAACATCCCCTACCCAAAGTTCATATACTGGATTGAACTTGGCAGTGATCATTGAGTCCATACTCTATCACTGGGGCACCCTCCCTTCCAATTACAATTATTGTTATTCTAATTATAACTAAACAAAGTTTACACTTATGTCCATCATTTTTGGGTATAATATTAGTTATATAAATATATAATATGGGTTTATAGGGAAATAGAGTTGTCTATCTCCCTTACAAAGATAGTCCATTTGAACCAATTTGGGGTTAAGGAACAAGGATATGACTCCAGAAAATTTTTAGCTCTTCTTTCTGGAATATATATGTATGGGATTTTTCCAGTCAGACAATTAATTATTTAACTAATCACTGGATCATATCTGTTTTAATTTGGTTCTCATTGTAGTCTATTTTGGGGCATCAGTCATGTTATTGCAACAATAATCTACAAGCATAGACAAGCTCCACTCTCTCTGATACCTTTTTTCCATCACTATAAATATATTGGTAGAATTTCTCTCTACGTTCATCACTCAAAGTACCACCATTTCTTGGAAAGAAGTCAATATGAGTGTGCAGAAAGTGGCTCTATAATGATATATTACAACCTAACTCTTGGTATGTCCTCAAAAAGTTCATTAACAGCTAATATCATGATGGCAGAAGATAAATTTTTGACTGGCCTGCAAGTCTGGATGTCCAAACACCCAGATGAGAAGCCCAAATGCCAGATGCGCTGCTAACCGAACAACATTGAATTATACAGTGTGATAATTCACCAGCAAAAGCCAAAAGATCATAATTGTGAAAAAACCCTGCAACGAACTGGGTTGTCATGGCTCCAGGGCCCATGGGTATAATTGCTTGGAAAAGTGAGATTCAATGGAAGAGTTTAATTTTGCCATAGGGAAAAAAATCAAATTTTGGGTACATATTTTTATTGAATTTTAAAATTGGAAAATCAACTGTCAATTTTCTTAGTGTGTTACGACTGCTTAAATAGAAAATTGATTTGGGAAAAGCTTAGACAAGCTCTGGATAAGGGCTCTTAGTATTTGCCTAACCTGACAAACTTTGAGATGAGGGGGAAATGTATTATTTAGAACTGACTTCTAAATTGTCAGCAGCGGGCCAAGTTGCTGTCAGTTCATCCAAAGATGTCCAAATTGCCAATTTTCTTAGGTTTTGAGGACTAGAGCGATGACTTCTCATTTGACAGGCAGCGGGAACCTCTCAAGGCCACCCAACATAGGAGTGGTCCCATGAGGTCAGAAATGGGTTTGGGATACCCAAACCACCCACACCCAGTCACTCCAGGGTCCGTCAGTCCAAATTAAACTATTGGGGGGTTGAGATACTGCCAGAAAAGGTTTTGAACTTGCGTCAGAATTTTCTAATGGCCCAATGCCATTGGCAAGTTTTGCTAAAGATCTGATATTAGATGCTTTATTCATTGAAGGTACATGCCCATTGGGACTTGTTTTTGATGATTATGGGCTCTTGGATATTAAATATGTAGGCTCATTGCCCTCAACTTTATAAGACCTTTCGTACCAAGAGAATGCTGACTCCCCAAAAGCTTGGCACAAAGCCCCTTAATTCGTTTTATTAATTCATCTGATGTTAATACTGGAACAGGTGGTATGATTCTCAAAGGGAGAGCTGTTACCCAACGCTCATCCACCACATGGCGAGGTCGACCTGTGAGATGAGAATTATAGCTGCTCTTCTTGGACCCTTTTTTGATAAGAAAGGGAACATCCCTCGATCCAAATGGAGGGGGCGCTCCCAAGACTTACATTACTCTTCCCTTTTTCCGGGAAGGCACCACCACTGGGTAATTGAGCAAGGGCCACATTTATATGGGCCTTTGGCAATTTAATCGCCATTAGCGTAGCAAACTTGGGGGGATGGGGAGCATCTGGGTGGGAGGCTCAGAAAGCCTCAACAAGCTTTGAGAAGTTAGCGCAGTCTTATGCGCCAACCCAGTCATCCTTGTAGGCTGGAAATCCTTTCCACGTGGTTAAATACTGGATTGCATTGCTGGATTGTTGGGAGTCCAGGATATCCTCAACCTCAGGTTCCTCCACACCCTCGAATACAATGAGCTCAGAGTCTTCTGGGATTGTTCCCTTGAATTGGGACTGTTGAGAGACATGGAACACCAAATGTTGCTTCCAGTGGGGTGGCAACTTCTGCTGGAATGTCATGGCCTGATAAAATAATTGAGGGTACTAACTGTAATGTTAAAGCTAGTCGTCAGGAGGCCAAAAAGGTTAAGTTGCCAGGTCTTCCTGACCTCAAGTACATCCTAGACCAGTGCTAGGTTCAGGTCAGGTATGCCAAGTCAGCCTAGGGGATGTGCGCAATGCTCAGCCCTGTGTGAAGGCAAAAGCATTAAAACAAACTAGTTATATTATCAATGGCGATGGTTCATTTGGTTAATTGGCAAACAGGATTTCAAAACCTGTTTGATTTTTGGAATTTCAAAATTGGGTCATCTGAGTTTACAATCAATCACTCAAGTTCAGTCAATCTCAAAAATTTAGTACACTGGCTAATGGAAGCGTGCGCTTATTGGTGCACCAGGGCTTAGCACCACTTCCTCCAAAGGACAATTCCCCCTGATTGCATAAATATGTTTCTTTGAGACCAATCTTTCTTGTTGGTTGACTTCTTTCAATAAACATTCCCCGTTATCTTATGTTTTTTAAAATATGGTTCCTTGGGTGAACCTGCGTGAGGACTTCTTTGAGGAGGTCTCCACCAACTTTGGCTACTTTATCTTATCTCAATTAACTAAAGTTTCTGGTGCACCTTTGGGACGCCCTGGTCTCCTCTAGATCGAGGCACCCAAGCCCCCTAGCACCAATCTACACTTGGTTATGGACGTCCCTTTAAGATCTACCCAAGCTTTGTTATTTATTCGTTATCTTATCATGTATACTGCGTTGTACACCCTTGCCCTGGGTCCCTTCTGCTCTTGCACCCTCTGCGGTGCACTGTTTCCCATAATGCTAATGGATAGTTATCTGGTGATGTGGGTGTGCATCCCGCACCACCTCTCTGGGAATGAGAGAGTTACAGACACTCTCTTGACATTAGTTAATTAACCCTTTTATTTTACGCGCATCAGAATTATCCATTTGGGAATTTCTTTATGTGTAATTGGGTGCGCTTGCCCTTTTCTCATGCCCAATATGGTGCTCACCACAATTTGCTCTTTTGTTTTTTATTGTTGCATCTCAGCGTTATTTTTTCAACTACCAACTGGGAAGTGACCACCCTTTCTGTTCATACCTGGTGGACTCGGACTTTTTGTGATCCTGTTGTCACAATTCCTCATCTTTCCCCTGAGATTTACTCCAAAATTAACAGGCCCTGACTTCCCTATCACTGGAAGCTTCTTTATATAAATGACAAGTTGTCTGGTTCTCGTCCACTCTCGCATAAGGTGGATCTGCTATATTGGCTATCTCCAGAGGCATCTGACTGGGTTTTTGTGGTGTTCCATGCACATCTGCATTTTTGGAGATCAATGGAGGGTTTGGAGCATGTTCTGGAGCAACGTCATACAGACATGTCATCCATCCACCCCTTCTATGAGTTTTTTCTCTTCACTAAGCTGGTCTCCTGGTGAATTTATATTTTTTTTAATTGAGGCGGGCTGACCTTGGGACAAATATACTGCACCAATAGGAGGGATAGGGAGTAGAAAGCGAAAATATAGGAGCAGAGGACAAACCCCAAGTACTGGGGGTAAAACCTTCCTGCATGTGTTCTGATAGGCCGGTATTACATGATCTAACTTCACAAATTCTCTTGGTTGGACTGAGACATAGTGCGTGAATACACATGTATTGATATACTCTTGGCACAGAAATACAATTTCTGCCATGATTGAATTGGAACCTGTGTCGTGAGGGGTGATAGTGGATGCTTAAATGACTATGCCACACCCTCTGGTGAAATTATGTTTGAATGAATTTTGTGATAAAGCACAGGACCTACCGTTTCCCAACATCATTAAAATGTCATTTCTCGATTCTAACTTGGACCTCCCTGCAAGAAACTTCCCAATTTGGCAGTCGCCCCCTCCCAACTTTGACTAACTGATTGAAGCTCTTTGGGGCGGTTTCTCCGCCCCAACTCAGAAGGGACCAGGTAGTTTGGCCATCATTGTTTCACCCATGGCGGCCCCTATTTATAAGGGTCCCAAAAAGTTGTGCACACCCCTCAAAAGGAGGAATATTACCCTTCTAAACCTTTTAATTCAACAAATATGAAGGTGAACAAGGGTCTAGACCTGAGTTTAAATTAAATGTTTCAGATGACTATGCCGCAAGGATGTCACCCGCGTCAGCCCCTGTAAATACAGTAGCCAAAACTAGTGTTTTTCCCTTAAACAGTGCATAGCTCCCCACTGATTCTCTCCCCATTTCAGCGGAATTTGAGGGTCCAGGAGAGTCTAGACCCAAATTTGATAAAAAAATTAATAATAACACTTTTTAACACCGCATTTCTGCAGTGCAGGCTAAATCATCAACTAAGGGCTTGGTGGTGATGGCCCTGGATAATGATATACTCCAGACCCTTGTAGCAGGTATGGGGTTGTTGAAGCCTGAAACGCGTTTTATAATGCAAATGACACACAAAAAATTAGCCATTTATTAGCTCTTATGGCTCTGACGAGGACCATATTTCAATATATCAAAATAACCCTGAGAACCTGCTTGGCCCCTACCATGATTCGCAGAACTCAGGAGGTGGAAAAGGAACCACATATAAAAAATGAAAATGTGTATGCAACTGCTGAAAGTATGGTGGGATATGTGGCCTCAATAGTAAGAGTGGCCAATTATTCTTCTCCATTTTATGGTGCAAAACATGCCCTGGAGGCATGCTTATGCCTGATGTAGAGTTTTCTAGTGAGGTGTTGGCGTTTTCTGTTCTAAATAAAGATCATTCAGGTTAAATTTTATCGATAGCTACCCTTTCATCCCCTTTAGGAAAAATCAGCACTACCATTTTGTGGATACTGGAGCCTCTGAGAATTTTATTGACTTAGACGACTACCTTGAGCTTAGTTACTTGCCAGGTTGTATGGTTAGGGAAGGGGCTTCTCAAGGTACTCCCACACTGAAGGTTCTAAGGTTAGTGGATTATCAAGTGGGCAAGTATCGTTTGTCAGATTGCTTCCAAGCAATCAAAAACCTTCTATACCCCATTATTTTAAGAGTAGAGTTATGGCGAAAGTTTGACGTCAGGACCAACTTGAAAGACAACACCTTTTCTTAACATTAAAGAATGGTCGTATATTATATGTCCCTTTGTCTGAGGCTAATTTTCAGGGCGATCTGCCCCACTGGCCCAATATCCACACTCTCAGTCTTGCTCCATTGTTTAAGCCCTCACTAGAAGTACCTTTACCTTCCTGTTTGGAGGAGTTGTAAACTTCTTTTGGTGTGGCTTTATCCAATGAATTACCTGCTCATTTAGAGTTTGATTGCCAGTTCAAGATCACATTGATATGGTGCATATATCTTCCTCAATTTACCCTTTGACTGTATGGGAGGAAGCGGCATTAGATGTGTGGGTTAAGGAGCAGTTAGCCAAAGGCGCGATTTTTCATATTACCTCCCCAGTATGCTCCCCACTTCTCTTCATGGAGAAGGCTGATGGTATTTTACGCCCATGAATAGATTATGAGAACCTAAATAGTGTCACTGTACCTGATTTACATTCCATCCCTCTGGACTCATAGATTTCATGCTATGTGGAGAAAACAAAAGTCTTTTCCAAATTGTATTAATTAAATGCGTTCAATCAGATCTGGATCAAGAAGGGCCAGGAGTGGCTAACTGAATTCTGCAACAGAAGAGGATTTTTAATTTTGGGTTATGACCTTTGGGCTTAAGAATGCCCCTGCTATCTTCCAACGCCATAATGATGCAGCTTTGGGGGACTTGCTGGGGGTATGCGCCGTTGCCTACATGGATGATATTCTGGTGTTTCCCCTGATCATGAGTTCCATGCAGTACACCTTTGGCAAGTGGTGGTGAGTTTAAAGGCAGCCAACCTTATCTTTTTTTAACACTAGTGGTGCCCAACCCAAAAGGGGAGCCACCACAAATCTTTATTTACAAATGGGCAAACAAAGGGATTATTAGATATAGAAAAAATTCCTATTATTGTACCTCAGCTAACAGCCTAGGAAGCCATATCAGAAGGTGAGGAAGCTTTGGGAAACTTTCATCCGGTTCCCGCTTAAGCTGGTGGACCATGGCAGACAGCATTGTGGTGGGAGCATCAGCGACATGGGGCATAAGGAGGTATAGTTGTGGGTTTTCTTTGTTTATATGGCCAGCGGTGTCCATCGCCTCAACATATTGAGCAAGTTGACGCTCAGCAAAGGTAATGAGAGCCAGCACACAAGTGAAAGACTTGATGTTCTGACAGGTTTCAGGGTAAGCAGGGTTAAAAAAAGAATTTTTTGCCATATCGATGCAAGCACAGATCAACCAAAAGTGAGCTCCTCAATTTCATATTTAGCCTTCTCCTCAAAATCATGAGGAAAATTTGGTATAGGGATGCCCTCAACAAGGGGCTCCATTGCTGCATGAAGTTGCTGGTGGAGTAGGGTGTTAGCAGGAGCTACAGCAGCTTCAAATGACATTTTATTTATATTTTTATATATGGGATAACCATTTTGAGGGCGAAAATGGCAGGTCCACGATTTTTGAGATCAATAGAAAATTACTCCAAAGTGAAATCCAGCTTGACATGGTACAGCCGTTCATCCTCATCAATCCATTTGAGAGCCTCAAATGGATTGGATTTAGCCAGCACTGGGCCAGCCACCAGAATTGGGGAAGTGGCCAAAGCTGATTGGCCACATGCTGTCAACTATGGCAGCTCAGCTGAAACTGGTTCAGTAATTTACTCAGGATTCTTTAATCTAGTCAAATTTTGATTCAAATTAAAAAGTTTTTTGTTTGATTGTCTGCCTCTTTTGGAGCAGCGCCAAATTGACCTGAGGTTGGGGGTGGGAGGATTGAGCCCCATTCAAAAAATTGGGCCAAAGTGGCTGCTGACCCAACGCTGGAAGAAGAAACGGTGGAAGCGGCAGGGGTGGAAGCTATGGGGCACTTGCACTTCAAATGATCGAGTTTGAAGTATAAGGTTCAAATGGCACAGCTGTTTTTGATATGCGCCAATAATGAGTGATCAGGGGCAGATCTGATCACAGTGCAGGGGGAATCGCAAGATGGGTATCACGATGAAATGGGTGGATTATCACAAAGGCATGAGGCCCAGACAGATGATCCGCCCCATTTGGAACCACGAACTGCAACACAGGGTCTGCGCTATAAATGGCTAAGCCCTCCATAAGATTGTGGCGGAGGCATTCAGGGAAAGATGGGAAGGCAACCCAGCAAACTGGACCACCAACATGGCCTCATCTGGGAGCTGGGTTTGAATGGTAGGAATGGTGATTTTTTAAAGATGATTTGCAGCTTGGCTGCTGCCGCTGCATAAGCTTCCATTTGGAAACCAAGATGAAAGTACCCTTTAAAGGGGCGGAAGTCAATAAAGCTGGCAGGTTTAAAGACCACCGTGACCATCTCAATGATGGCCGTGCTTGCATATGGGAAGAGATTCCCATATTTGATCCAGAGGCCAAAATGCAAATTGCTCTGTGGGAGCACCAAAGGGCTCCAGATCACCGCCTGGGAGCTTGCAAGGTGGTGGGCCAAGTCCTGAGGAGGGACATATCTCCCAGTAGCGTTGGGAGGGCTAGCTGAGCCAGCCTAGGCATGCTTCAGCGGTGGTCAAAACACACCAGCAGGTGGCACACCACCACCCCCATGTCAGGGCGGCGGGTGTCAAAACCATTGAAATTTTCAAAAAAAAATTATGCTCATTTAGCAGCTGTGCTTTGTATTTTTTTAAATCTAGATTTGGATTTGATTATAGCTTTCGAAGCAAAAGGAATATGGCAGCTAACCTTATCTTAAAACCAGTAAATGTGAATTCTCAAGTCCCAGGTCACCTTTCTGTGCAAAGTTGTGTTTGACGAAAAACCCATGATAACTTCAGACAAGGAGAAGGTGATTTGTAAGTGACCCACCCCAACTTCAGTCAAGGAATTGAGGAGTATTTTGGGGACGTGTACATCCATTTGGAATTAAAAACCAATCTTTCTAAAGTGGCGGCGCCTCTGTATAAGGTGAGTGGAGTTAAAGTGCTCCAGTGGTCTCCCATCTTGTAGGATGCTTTCCAAAAGGTAAAGTGCACCCTGTTCTCATAACAATCACTTTAGTTACTACGATTTGGTTCAAACAGAAAATTTGGATAATCACACACAGGAGAGATGGGCGACTTTATCAACAAAAATAATACAACATGGGTGAGCATTGCGGCGAGCGGTGCGCTTAATGGTGCAACTAAGGGCAAGAAACGCCCTGGAGGGGGACCAGAACCCAATCCGCAAAGAAATCGCAAACTCAGACACTGTCTGGGTTTATGGTATTCACTGTAAAGCACGCACAATATATTCACATTCAGTTCAACCAACCCTTGTCAAAGGTGGAGCACGGGATCAGACTCTTCCTTGGGGATGAGTCACTGACCCTGTGGGAGAAAACATGTGAGGCACAGCCCTCACTTTTCCCTCACGCAGTGTACGTAGCCACCAACAACATGGGCCACGGCTGGATTGATATTGGTTTCAAAACAGCCAATGAAGCCAATGTCACAGCAATTGTCTGTGTGGAAATTGCCCTCCCCGAGGGCAAAAAATTGTGTGCACCGCGTGCACCAGATGGAACAAAACAAAAATTTTGTTCATCTCTTTTGACTCGCTCCCCACCAAACTTCCTCATAAGGTAATTGATGAGGAGCTCCGCAAAGGTCTTGTGGCCTATGGAGAAATTCAGCAACTCGAATTACAGCAATTTTGCCTAATGCCCAACCTGTGCACGGGAAAATCAATTGCCATAATCAACCCCTTCCCAGAAGTGGAAGAGGACTTATCCAGAATTCCCCACACAGCAGAATTTCACTTCATAGATGGGGGCCAGTCAGCCACATTCCAAGTTACACCGGAACGCACACCACCCATTTGCAACCACTATGGCTCACTGGGCCACAAGGAACACACATACCCTGTGAAAGAGGGCTTAATGTAAAATGATTATTGTGAGGAAGCAATGGACGAAGATAATAAAAACTTCGCCAAAATGACTGACAGTCACCACCCATTCCGCTGGGGTGAAGATGGACTATACTCCATCGTGGACCTAGCTATACATAAACAACGTAAAGAGGCACAAAAAGCCTGCAAGTGAGCAGCGGCTGAAGAGGCGGCACACGCAGAGTCCGCCATTAACCCCAGACAAAATTTGGGAGAATAAATCAGATATTCACCGAGCCAACCAATCAGAACAATATGCCCAGGTCAAAAATTTTCACAGTAACCTGACTGAGTCACAAAGCAACATCAGTCATGCATATACTGAGGAACAATGCAACCACAATTTGGGCGAAAATGCGGTGCACAATTCACCAAAGTCAAACCTCAAAAACATAGAATCCAATCAACAATCCGCATCTAAATCAACATGAGACCTGTGCAGGAAAGGTTGATGCAAATGCAAAAAACCGCAATTCCTGTGAATCATTGGGTCAGATTGAGGGAACCAACAATGGCAGTGAAAGAGTTGGAGTACAGACGCGGAGCATGGCCAAAATGAGCTGTGGTGGGATAGGACCAGAGGGCCCTCCCAACCGCTCCTGAGGCGCCGTGGGCACCTCAGTGACAATAGGGATGCTAAACATTGTGGGAGCCAGGGCTCATATGTCCCAAGCCAAAAAGCTGGAATTCCTGCGAAAACCTCTTGTAGACATTTTGGCCATTTAAGAAACCCACTGTATACAAGGGGAAGAAGGATCCTGGTCAACAAGGGTCGCACCATCACAATCAGTATGGACGTCTCACTGTGGGATGATCGTCCAAAACAACAAAAAATTTAAAATTACAAATTTGTTCTCACACTTACACGGTTGAGTCCTGGTAGCAACAATCACATGCTAAGAGAATTAATTTGGATAGCATGTGTATGTGCACCGTGCACTGCAACCAAGAGGAAACAATTTTTTGAAAACATTCCTACTCTCACCCTCCCACCAGATACCATTATGTTAGGCGATTTCAACTGCTGGGATAACCCCAATACGGATTGATGGCCTAATCCCAGGGGAAACCCACCTGGACACATTAAATTCCGCACAATGAAGGCATCTCTTGGCTTACAGGATGCTCTCCCCCCCAGTTCACCACTCCTTCCCCACATGACGCGGCCCAACATACGCGAGGGAGTGCTCATATCAATGAGTCGCATTGACCACATCCTCATCCCACAATCCCACCACTCAAGAATATCCAACTTTACAACAAAAAAGATCAATTTTTCTGATCGCTGATTAGTTACCAGTGCAGTTAGCGCCAACCCAATCCCACACACAGGTGTTGCCTTGGAGAAAGCTTCACCCATAAAATATAAAATTGCCTGAGATATCTGACTGGGTTGAAAACAAGGCTACAGACCCAGTATTCACAGCCCCATTCACTTCAGATCCCATCGGAACATGGGAAAATTTCAAAAAGGATTTAATCAACAAAACCCGACATATTGCATCATGTAAGTATACTGTGGACACGGCCACAATCAAGCGTACCTTGGCAGAACTAGACCACCTGGAGATAAATACTCCGAGATCTGGCTATAGCCCCAACTTGGGATGCAAACGGGCAGAAATATCTGCTTAACTTAACAATCTAATCTTTGAACACCAACACAGAATCAAAGTAGCAAACAAAGGTAAGTTCATAAAGGAAGGTGAAACTTGTTCAACATACTTTTTCCACTAATTCCACTCCCGCGGAAACCATCCCACATGCACACAGGTCCACAAGACCAACGGCACTGTGGCAACTGACCTTGAGGAGGTCAAGGTGGAAGTACACCATTATTACACCAAATTATGTCGCGAAACGCCAACAGATTAACAAAACATTAAAGAATTTATACAAACTGCCGAGATATAAAGTACACCACCAAATTACAACATACTATCCTTAATTACGCGGGAGGAGCTTTGGGAGACAATTCGCGGTGCACCACGCAGGAAATGCCCAGGGCCTGATGGGATACCCTACGAATTTTACAAAAAATATTAGCAACAAATTGCCCCCCTCCTATTGGTCTCTATGAACCAGTGCTTGTTGGAAATACGCCTATTACCAGGAGGCCATGAATCCTACGTTAAAGCCTTGTATAAAAAGGGTGACAAGTTGGACCTGGCCAACTGGCATCCAATTGCACTCTCTAATACTGACACAAAAATTCTAGCAAAAATTTTAGCAGCCAGACTAGGTGCAATTACCTCTGACGTCCTGTCACCCAACCAGTTTGGGTTTATACCAGGGCGTTCAATCTGGAACAACATTCACCCTGTTGCAAACATTTGCCAATCCAAAGCAACTGGTGCCCTGGTCTTCTTGGATCAGGAAAAGGCGTATGACCGTGTTAGCTGGCCATACCTAAAAGAATGTCTACATGCCTTCAAACTCCCACCAAGATTCGTAAAATGGGCGATGCTCCTAACAGAATCTGCAACCATGGCTGTATGCGGCCCTGGATTCCTAACAAACAAGATTAAACCACACAGAGGGCTCAAACAAGGGGATCTCCTCAGCCCACTGCTATACAATATCAGCTTTGACCCACTCCTCTGAGTAACTGACTCACGTCTCATGGGGATAACCGCACAAGGACAACCAACAGTCAAGATACTGGCCTTTGCGGATGACTGCGTAGCAGGTATAGCAAACAATGAAGATGCCCAACAGCTGGAATGCACTCTAGAGGAATACTCCAAGGTGAGCAATGCATCGCTCAACAAAAGAAAGACAGAAATCATCCTCTTAGGCAAATACACAAACAACTGGGCCACAACATCAGAACCTCATACCAACACACAAAGAGAAAACCCAATCATTTTACCCTTTGCAACACCTCCCACCACCCCTCTTGTCCGATATCTTGTAATTTGGCTAGAATCAGGGGGATATGCTAACGAGACAATGGAAAGTAACCTGTTACAACGGGTATCCAAACGCGTCGCCTCCCTCAATGGAAGAACCCCAGGATTAACATGGCGAGTTAAAGTTGCTAACTTACTCATCCTCCCAATACTATGGTACTCGGCCCATGCGATCACCTTCTCACCTACCTTTATAACCTCAATCCGCGCGCTTATCCAGGGCTGGCTGTGGCCCGGCTCTCACCCTCTTATATGGATGGAAACACTATTTGGCCCACGCTCAAGTGGAGGCATGGGACTAATAGATCTCGAGAGCCACGCCAATCACTTCATAGGTGCCTGGATAAAGGAAGTCCTTGCTCCAGACCTCCCGCAACAACATTGGTCCAGAGCAGCAAGGACTAACTTTGCACAGGCGCTCAGATTAACCAACCCACATAGTCCACTCAGGTTACTTTCATACCTTGCCAAGCACCCTACTGCAACAGTTCCGCATGGAACCTCCTCTAATTTCAAACATATCCTCCAAACTATCCGCCGTATGGGATGGACCATAGAGAACATAGGTACTATACAGGGAAGGGGAAGACCCAGCCCCAAATTCAAATTAAGAAGCCCAGAAAACCACCCCCAGAGAGATATGCTCACAACAACCCCAAACATAGCTAGGATAGAATACCTAGATACGTTAGACATTCCCCTATGATTTAACCACACATAAGGCAGTGTGGAAAATGACTCACCACCCACTCCTACAGCTGAGGATAAGAGCAAACGCCTGGCTCTGTCTGAGAAGGACCTATAGGATGGCGGACCACTCCAACTCCCTCCACGAAACATGTGCAGTATGTGGAGGGGAGGGATCCCTACATCACCGCCTAGAAACATGCCCCCCAACCAAAGCTATATGGCAGGAAGTCGCACGCCTGCTTAAGATCCAAAACGAACAGGAATTCTCGATATCAAAGAGCATTTTCGCGCTCCAGATTGAGTCACCAATCCCATCTACACTCCGCTCCCTAATAATACCCATTGCAATGTGGACAATCCACACAATTGCATTAGATGCGTTTAAGGGCACGGTCCCAACCATTCATGGGGTTATTAACAGATTACATGTCCACTTACTGGAGCACTTCCAAGCCTGGCTCTATGGATATATAAGACCAAGGCAAAAAGCGCTCATCGAATCATGGTTCCCACTCTGGTTCCTCCACAAAGACCCTTTCCTTTACACCTGCTCCATAGCAGGGGAAACCCCTTCAGAGTAGTACACCAACCCCCATACCTGGCAGTCCCGCTGGCAACAGGGGTAGCTTGAGTACCCTGGGGTGCCCAAATTTATATTTTTCAGTTATTCTCTTAGTTTTACGTATATTCAGTAATGTCCGTCCCCTGGTTGGCTTACCTTGATTAAATAAATAAAGTGCACCCTGTTGTCCACATCCATCCTTCGCCATGTAGATCTCAAAAAGGAGTCCATTGTGTCTACTGATGCCTCCAACTTCGCCATAGCAGCTGCCTTATTACAAGTATGTGAAGATGGAATAGAGCATACAGTGGGATATTTTTTTCAGAAGATGTCTCTACCTGAGTTAAATTGTGCTGTTTATGACAAAGAGTTATTGGTAGTAGTTAAGGCACTGACTTATTAGCGTCATCACTTGCATGGATCATCCCAACCCTTCCACGTACATACAGATCACCATGCTTTATTGTACTACCGCGCACCTCATGTTATGATCCCATGGTAAACCCACTGTCATGAGACCCTAGCCCAATTTGTGTTTTCTTATGAGTTTAAAAAAGATAAGGAGAATGGTTTGGCGGATGCTTTAAGCTGCAAACCTGCACTTGCTCCATATCCTAAGGAGGTAGAGGTCCATAATCCACTTGATGATTCCACCTGGTATTATTGTGTCTCAACTTCCCTCTCCCTCAGCCCACGGGCCAGTGCTTGCTCCTCTGGAAAATGCGGAGGAATATGGTATGTTCAGAAAGGTAGTCCTTTCACAGCCTTTGTCAGCTGAATATACTATGGTTCTTTCCAAGAGCACGTTGAATCAGGAGGATATTACCAGGGGTTATCACGTAAAGGATGAGATGGTGTGGTTTCAGGGGTGCTTATGGGTTCCCGCTGGACCACTTCGCCTGAAAATCATCCAGGACCATCATGATGGAATCACCATTGGTCATCCTGAGAAAGCGAAGACTCTATAGCTAATTTGCCACACTTACAATTGGAAGGGGTTAGCCACAAAGATGGTCAGGTATTATAAAGAGTGTTTGATCTGAAATCAGATGAAACCAGATCAAGAACCACTAGTAGGGTCGTTGGTACCAGTTCAAAAGGCTGAAGGGCCCTGGACTTCCCTATCGGTGGATTTCATTGTGGAATTACCTGTTTCTGATGGTTATGATGCCATCATGGTAGTGGTGGACCATTTCACAAAGTTTGCCACCTTATTCCCTGCAGAACCATGGTTACCGCGGCCAAGATGGCTAGGATCTTTGTCATGAATGTGTTTTCTCTTCACTGGGTCCCCCAAGAAATAATTAGTGATCGTGTACCCCAGTTTATTTCCATCTTTTTGGAAGAGTTGTGTAAGAATCTGAAAATCCGTCCCGGCCATTCAACTGCCTATCACCCCCAATCAGATGGGCAGACTGAACGAGTGAACCAGTGCTTGGAGCAGTTTCTGAGGTGTTACACCGCCGCGGACCATTCATATTGGGTTTCTCATTCCCCATGGCCCAATTAAGCTATAACAACACCAACATGCATCACTTGGTTGTTCCCCCTTCTACGCTAACTATGGCTTTAACCTCACATTCAACATGGTGCCCCATTGTGGATCCAAGGTGGAAGCGGTGGTAGACGTTTGTAAAATTCTCAAGAAAGTACACCATGGAGTGAGTACAAACTTAGATGCATCTATGCAAGCTTACAAGGAGAACGCGGATATTAAGAAATGGGTAGGTTCTGCGTAAAAGGAAGGGGATCTTGTGAAGCTGGATGCTAAAAACATCCCCATCAAGCAACCATTTTAAAAACTGGGACTAAAGAGGATTGGGTCTTACTACATTGTCAGAAAGGTGAGCCATGCCTCATACCAGTTGGATCTCCCCCTCATTTTAGTTCTTTTTGGTCTTCCATGAAAGCAAGCTTACGTTGTTTGAGGGCCCCCACCAGAGACTCAAGAGGCTTGTCTCGTGGATAGGGCGCCATAGTAGGAAGTGGAGGAGATCGTGGGCTCCTGCAGAGTCAGAAGAAGGTTTGAGTACCTAGTATCCTGGAAGGGGTTTGATGCAGCAGAAAAAAGTTAGGTACCATCACACAATTGCACCCATGCCCAGGATTTGATCAAAGTTTTCCACGAGCGGTTCCCTGAGGCTGCAGAACCCAAGTCTCAGAAAACCATTGCCGCTATGAAGTTGGCCCCAGCCCACAAGAACTTTTCCCCTGGCGCAAGCCCCTGGAGGGGGTGGAGCCCTAAAAGAAAGAGAGGTAATTTCATGGCCTGATGACATAATTGAGGGCACCAACTGCAATGATAAAGCTTGTCATCAGGAGGCCAAAAGGTGAAGTTGGCAGGCCTTCCTGACACCAGTCATACCCTAGACAAGCGCTGGGTTCAGGCCAGATGTGACCAGGTCAGCCTTGGGGGATTTAAGCAATTCTCAGCCTTGTGTAAAAGCAAAAGCATTAAAACAAACTAGTTAAATTATTAATGGTGATAGTTCAGTTCAGTGAATCAGTGAATGGGGTTTCAAAACCCGTTTAGTTTTTTAAATTTTAAAAGTGGGTCAGCCTTGTTTACAATAAATTACTTGAGTTTGGTCAATCTCAAGATTTAGTACCCTGGCTAATGGAAGCGTGCGCTTATTGGTGCAACAGGGCTTAGAACCACTTCCTCAAATGGACAATTCAACCTGATTGCTTAAACATGTTTCATTGATACCAACCTTTCTAGTTGGTTGACTTCTTTCAAAAAACATTCCCCGTTATCTTACGTTTTTTAAAATATGGTTCCTTGGGTGAACCTGTGTGCGGACCTCTTTGAGGAGGTCTCCAACAACGTTGGCCACTTTATCTTATCTCAATTAACTAAAGTTTCTGGTGCACCTTTGAATCTCCCTGGTCCCCTCCAGAAGAGGCGCCCAAGCCCCCTAGCACCGATCTACACTTGGTTATGGACTTTTTTTAGGATCTGCCCAAGTTTTGTTATTTATTGGTTATCTTATCATTTATACCGCGTTGTACACCCTTGCCCTGGGTCCCTTCTGCTCTTGCACCCTCTGCGGTGCCCTGTTTCCCATCCTGCTAGCAGCTAGTTCCCTGGCGGTGTGGGTGTGTCATCCTGCAACAAATTTCTGGAAATGAGAGAGTTACAGAAACTATCTTGACACTGAAGGCGCCATTCTTTAAGTCTTCTTCCACCAAATAGGGACCTGAACGTTTACTTGCAAACTTCCGTGTGGGCACATGCATCCTTGAGTGGCGCATGTCAAGCATAACTTATGCCCCCACATTTACTCATGATCTGGGAAATATTTCTGATCTGCAAACCATTTGTAATCGCATATGGCCTTAGTTAAATGCTCCCAAACCAAGGTTTGGGTATCCCAAATATGCTGTGCGTGGTCAGCAGCAGCCAGTACCTCTGGAAAAGGCACGGGCCAACCAAAAAAAGATTATAACCCAAGGTTGTTTCATATGGGGAGAAGTCCGTGGACGCATGTGTTCTATTATTTTACACAAACTGGGCAAGGGGAAGACCATCCGCTCAGGTATCCTGAGTGGCTGAAGCGTATCACCGCAGATACTGCTCCAGGATCTGGTTGACTAGTTCAGTTTGAACATCTGACTGTGGATGGTATGCGGTGGAATGGCAGGGCGTAATCTGCAAGATTCCCCAAGAGCTCATTCCAAAACCACGCCATAAATTGGGGCCCGCAGTCACTGACAACGTCCTATGGGAGGCCAAAGATTGAAAACACAAAACACTCAAATAGATGGGCAGTCTCTTAGGAAGACATGTAGGAGGAGCAAATGATAAAAGAGAATTTTGTAAAGCGGCCTACAACCACCATAACTGCTGTGCACCCCTTAGAGTGGGTATCTCAACAGTAAATCTCATAACACTGATGTCCATGAACCCTCTGCCTGCTACAAGGGTGAAAAAGTCCATTCCTACCTGACCAGTCTGATTTGGCCCACGCACAAGTCACACATTCCGTGATTCAGGCTGAATATATTTTGACAAGCCAGGTCAGTTATAGGCACGTTTAACCAATCAATGCACTTCTCGTTCCCCAAGTGACTGACTTCTAGGGGGATCATGATGTGCTTGAATGACTTCAGCTCAGAGGAGGGGAGGGACCCACACCAACAACCTAAACTGGATGATCCCCTATGCCAAAGAATATAAGGAATGCATGGAAGCAGGGAGGTACAACTGCTCCATAAGATCTACCCCTTCTGCACATGCCAACTGCACATCTAAGACCCATGAAACCAAAGGTGCATCTAGAGCTAAGTTAAAAACTGAAACCATGGGAGGTACAATGGACAAGATTTGAGTGGTGGAACGACTGTGATGAGATCAGCTTCATCTTACTCTGTTGGGCAAAGTGCAGGATTGCGACTGAGAAAATTGGGAAGGACGTTCAGGGATCTCTTCACAAGCTCATATTTGAAGTTGAAGCTGCACAGGTTTCAGTAGGTTCAGGCATGACGGTGCGCCAACTTCTGTGGCTTGCAGAAATATAGTTGCGCTTTGTGGTCAGTTTGCACAGTCAACTCGTGCTGAGCACCCTGTAAGAGACATTGTCAGTGAGTCAAGGCCCATGATATGGCTGCTAACTCCTTAATGTAAATGGCCCAGGATTGCTCAATTGAAAAAACTTGTGGGAATAGTAAGCAATTGGGTGTTCCAATCCATCATGCTCCTGGAGCATGACAGCCCCTACTGCAGTGGAAGAAGAACTGCACACTACAATATAGGGTTTTGAAGGATCCATATGCTTGAGGATTGGTGTTTGTTAAATTCTGAGGATCACTCGCTTGATAATTTAGATCCTGCATGCTTAATTTCGAAGAAGTTCAGCAAATTAATCCTCAATTTTGCCTGTAGCTTATGGTATTTTGTCACTTCTTTCCGCTTGGTGTAACTTTCTGAGAAAAATTACATGAATTAATAAAACAAATCAAATTCGCCTATTGTAGTTTTGTTCTGATGTCCTCAGATTCTCCGCCAGCTGCTTATCATGTGGCAGCGGTGAAACTCCCCCTCTATTTTCCGTCTGGCAGGAAAACGCGCTAGGACTGGTTCACCCAGTCATTTCAAACCCATGGGACGATTTGTTCCGCCCAAGGACCTCGATGCCCACCTTGCTTGTACCCAAGCGGTACCTCGCTGCCCCCTAGTGCTCCCCCAGAGCAACATGCACTATGGCCTAAGGTCGAATATGGGAAACTATTCCCATACCATGACCAAGCCATTATCAAAATGGCTCAGGCGGTGATGACACCCGCCAGATTTATAGATTTCTACCCCTACAAGGGGTATTTCAACCTTGGCTTCACCTGCGAAGCTGATGCTGCCATTGCAGCAACTGTGCCCCTGGTATTCCAGGGCACCCCTCTCCCCACAACTCAGACTCAGCTCCCAGCAGACACCACCTTGGTGGTTCAGTTTGCTGGTTTGCCCACCCACCTCCCCCCTGAAGTGCTCCACCAGGAGCTTATGGACAGTTTGGCAGCCTATGGATCCAACCCCATCTTACAATTTGTGGTCCCAAATGGGGCCACATGACTCGCTGGGCCTCAGGCATATGCCACAATCAGCCCTGAATTTAACAAAATCGCTGTGTCAATTCCACCATGCACCATTATTCCCTCAGTGCCCAACCATCCATTTTGGGCCTGCGTCGAGGGTGGGTGGACAATCTGTCCATCATGTTTCAAGTTGGACCACTCAAAATGCAAGTGCCCCTCCTTAATCACTTCTGACAGATCAGATGACTCATCTGCTGACCTCCAATCTGCTGCCCACTCTATACAAGTTCTGGTATGGGGCACATCCTACCTCCCCCACCCCCAAAGCCTGTTGCTGCAGCTGCACCTGCAGCCACAAATTAGCCTCCTTCTCACCCCAATGCCATAGATAATTCCTCCAATCAAGCATCATATTGGATCCCAGTTTGATCCCATGCTTCCTTAATTAATTCAACCAAACCTCAACTGTACGCTGATTCCCCAATCCAATTCAACCAAAATCCATGGGAATTATTGGCTGAAATTGACGAATCAGGTAAGTTTATTGAAGAACCATCTCCGCAAATCAAGTGGTTCATTAATGCAGAATGGGACGCCAGATATCCCCCTCAACTATATACCCCACAGCCAAACGCGAATCATTTTGCAGTGATTACCAGCTTGCAGTCAAAGCAGCTGCAACACCAGATTGTCATCCCCTGCGTAAAGCTGTTGCTAAATCAGTAGAAATGCTCAAAGGAGGAATTCTACCTCCTGTTATCCCCACAACCCTAACCCCAAAAAGTAAAATCACAGAGAACCAGCTACACAAAAATGTAAATGATGCTATCCAGAATGTGGCAACTATAGCACGGAATCCAAAAGAAAAATAACTTAAACCAACATTGCCACGTTCTTTAAACTCCCAGACGCTCGCATCAAAACTGAAAAATCTCTAACCAAATATCTCAGTGCTATTTACCTAGCTGGCAATTTTTATGAAATCCCAATTATCAGAGATATCGAACCTCATGCTGCAGATGCCCCAACGCCATTACTGTCAGCCATGACACGCACTCTACTATGGGAGGAAGAAGCTGCTGCCAAAGAGGCAGCTGAAGATGATCCCCCCAACCCCCTCCCCTTCCACCATGGAGGGATAAGTGGTTTCCGCTGCCCACCTGGTTGGTTGTTTTTTGATGCGTTTCATTTAATCCGCTCATTAGGGCGTTTTGCTTGAACCAAGTAGTTATGTTAGTGTCAGGATTTGAGATAAAATCGTCTCAAATTCCCATCTTCCAAATCTGGCTGTGCCAAATCGGTTGTCAAACCCAGCCAAGACAAAACTCTTTCAAAATCCTCCTCACCTAGTTCTGAGTCACGTGGAGCGGGCTTTCCACCTTCTCAGTCAGGTGAGCGACGATATCCATTGAGGACGCCCTTGAGGAGGCCATTCCAAAAGGTTAGTAAAGATCCTGATTGGATGAGGCTCCAAAGATCCCAAAGGCACCAAGTCCCGACGCACCCTATAAATATCAAAGCATTTTAATTTAATAAAATATTTGTTAAACTAACCCATATTTTCCCATTTCCTCTTTGGTGCTCTTTTCTGATTTTCCAGCTTTGAGCCACCACAAACCCTGGTACCAGACCAAGGAACTGTAGCGCCAACAAAAGTGGTGCTCACTACAGGGGGCTCCGAGCTGACCTAAGTGAAAACGTCTATCACAAGAAATGGAAACCAACAGCAGCCCTAATGACCAAATGACTGTTCAATCGAGGAGCGTTACTCAATGGGTTAGTACTTCTCAATATGCAACACTTCCCACGCAGCCAAAGGCTAGAGTTCCGCGCCGCCTTCCAACTCCCGCTGCCCTCCCTAGATGGGATCCAATACCAATTTCAGTTTGAACACACCCATGATGTTGTCCAACAACTAGTCCTTGGCATCTACACTGAGGGCGCCCGCTCCAGCTGCTCCCGCACCTCTGCCATGCCATCCACAATGTGGGACCTCTATGTCTCAGCCGTATTACCTGCTGGGGAGCTTACCTTGGGGCCTGATTGCTACCTTTGTAATTTCATCCATCCCGCAATTCATCACCTCCTCCAGTTAGTAGGATTACACCATCAGGAGGTCTCTCAGCACCTAGGGCTCACCCAAAAATTTACATTCCTATATTATAAATTCTACGTTGCTACCTCCTCCTTTGTGCATGACAATCGCAAAGCTATACTCAATAAACAATGACTAATCAATGAGATCTGCGATCAACTTGTGGTATTAGATAGCAGCATCTCTGGCTACCTCGAGGAGCAGTTTCACCAAAACGCCCAGCAGTTTGAAGTGACATGGACCCAGCGGTTACAACAAGATGAAGAATTGCTATGATCCCTACAGCAGCGCTACCAAGAGCTGGCCTCTTGTGACTATTCTCCCGCGGCTGCCGGGCCAGAAGGGCCTAGGGGGCCAGAAGGTCCCAAAGGATGTCAAGGGCCAGCAGGACCCAAGGGACTGCATGGGCCTCAAGGGCCTTCAGGCCCCCAACCTCAGGTGAACCTGAGGACCCCTGGCAAAGGGATATAATAACTGCCCTGGCTGCCCTGCAGGAACAGATCTAAAAGGTGGCATTGGGGTGCAAGCTCCGAGCGGATGGTGTCCCCCTCGACCCCAGGGTATACATTGAAGCACTGTTGGATGAGATGGATAATCTCAGCACTTTCACGAGGCTCACCAACGCTCGCATCTCCCAGCTTGAGACAATGTGTCGTGGGTTCAAAACCCAGTTGGCCACCATCAAAAACCAGCTCCAACTACAGAATTCCGAAATTCAGTCCTTAAAGGAGCAGGTTGTCAGCAAGGCGTCCGCTTCTACCCTCAGTCAAAACTGGGAATACATCCAAGAAGACTTAGAAGGCTTGCGGAGGCGGCTAGATCAATGGGCTCCTCAAGAATATGCAGAAATGGAGATCTCAGAACTGACGCCTATCCCAGGCGTTAACACCCTTTCTACTCCTATTGTCGCTAACTTTAAACCTAGCTTCAAGGAAAAGTTCACCCCCAGATGGGAGAGTATCGCCTCCTTCTTATATTCCTATGAGAGTTCCATGGAGGAGGCCACCAATCACCAAAAGGTGAAGCACATCCACTCCTGCCTAGACAGCACCACCTGGGAAATTATGACTCCCCATCTGAAGGAGTGTAACACCTGGGAACAGGTCCGCACTGCCCTGATCCAAGAGTTCAGTAGTAACCAAACCTTGGCCAACCAGAAGCAGGCATTCATGGGCATTCAAATTAACAAAGGAGAAAACCCTATGGAATTTGCCAACCGGTTCTACGCTCAGGCCCAACCTTTGGTTATGACATACCATATCACTCTGGATGACGCCATCACTGCTGTCATCTCCGCCCTGGGGTCCTATCCTGAGGTCCAGATGCACATGATCGGGCAAAAGAACAGGTTCACTTGTATCAGGGAAATTAAGGAGGCCCTCAACAAGATCCCTGCCATGATCCTGAACTCTAAGGCTGCGTCCGCTGGCCCCTCTAACCACCCTAGGGTCCATGTAGTTGAGAACCAGAAAAACCCCATCTGCGGTGCACCTATTGCAATGACTTTAGGCATAGCACCAAAACTTGTTGGAAACGTATAGCTGAGGAGGCGGGAAAAGGGCAGTCAGCATGAAGGACGAGGCGCTCCATGCTGACACCCCTGTCCAGTTTCAAGTAACCCCTACACATAAACCAATAGCCATTAACCCCAAAGAAGTAGCTGCAGTATCTAATGATAATAAAGACATTTATACTGCTTACTCTTCTTCTGATGATTCTCCTATGTTCCTTACGTTGCCGCCTCAGTTTGGAAGTTTGGTCACCCAAGTCACTGTCCAGGTCCACAAGATTCTGGTTTACATCATAGTTGACAGTGGCTCCCCCGTGAACGTTATCTCTTCCAAGCTGATGAAACGCATCAAGGTCGCCCCTGATATGCTGCACTACATGGAGTATGGCATGGCTGGCCCTCAGTGCACCCAATCCATAGGGGCCTACTCCTCTTTACTGATTTGGTTTGGGAAGCTCACTTTAGATACAACTGCCATCACTCTGGACAACACTAGCTACAATCTGCTCCTCGGAACCCAGTTTCTTTGAGACTATTCAGCTGTTATCCACTATGACGGTGGTTTTCTCTCCCATATAGGACACCGAGTCCCTCTGATTTTTGAAACCGCCCATGATTCTAGGGCTGATGTCAAGGCTTGAGCCTGCCTACTGGAGACTGAAGGATGAATCAATTGGCTTGAGTACCACATCTGGGGCTCTCGAGTCCAGCTGCCCCCTCCTGCTGTGGATGGATCTGAGGGGATGCCAGTTTACCTGCCCCGGGAAACTACTGTGCCCCCAAAATCCCAGGTCGCTGTTGACACCTGGGTACACGTCAACATTCCCTCAGGGTATTTACTGGAGGTCTGAGGTCTGGATAACACATCTCCCAAGGAAGTGCTGACCTGCCCCGGAATCCTTGATCCAGCATATGCCAGATCGATATCAGTGCTGCTAGCCAACCTGACTGACAAACCAAAAGTTATAGGAACTAACCAACTCGCCACTTACGTTTGCCTGTTACCAATGGGGGCTGTTGCTGACATCTGAAGCTTTGGGGAATTGAGGGACCTTGGCTTGGAGTCACCACCCTCAGTTAATTTGGTTGACGCTAACATAGGAAAGTACCTCTCTGATGAATAGCGACTTAAAGTTCAGGAGCTCCTGGAGGAATATTTGGATCTATTCTCCACCTCAACCTACAATTTTGGAAGGATGAACGGAGTCCTCCACCATGTAGAAACTGGGGATGCCCCCCTTTTTGGTCCCAGCCTTACCACAAGAGCAAGGTCAAAGAGGCCCAGGTCATGGTAGAACTCAAACAGCTTCTCGATGTGGGCTCTTGGTCCCCTCTCGTAGCCCTTAGTCCTCCCCTCTTCTGCTAGTCCAAAAGAAGGATGGCAAGCACCAGGTAGTGATGGATTATTGATGACTCAACTCCATCACCAAGAAGGAAGCTATCCTCTGCCCCGGATTGACAATTCTCATCATCTGCTCAAAGGTTCCCAGTACTTCTCAGCCATGGACCTTGCCAGCAGGTATTGGCAGGTTGAGCTCGCTCCCAAAGACTGAGCCAAGTGTGCTCTAATCGCCCATAAGGGGCTGTTTGAGCCCACCCAGATGCCCCAAGGCCTCTTTAACGCCCCAGCCACATTCCAGCGCGCCATGGATGGGATCCTTGGGGACCTGAAGCTCTCCTGTGTCCTGGTCTACCTGGATGACATCACCGTTTTTTCGCGAACTTTTAACAGACATGTCAAACACCTTAAGGAAGTCTTTGAGCATCTCCGGAAGGCCTCATCAAGCTCAAGCTCTTGAAGTGTTCCTTCTTCCAGCCTGAGCTAGAGTTTCTAGGACATAAGGTCTCCAAGCGTGGCATTCAACCTATTTCCAATAAGGTCAATGCCATAGAAAAGATGTCCCGCCCCCAAAGCCTACGAGATATTCAAGTCTTTCTATGTATGGTGGGCTAATACCGTCAGTTCATCCCAAGGTTTGCCAACCTTGCCAAGCCGTTGTTCTACCTTCTACAAAAAAATGTACCATTCTAATGGCGACCTGAGCAAGAACAGGCCTTCAACGCTTTACATACAGCATTATGTACTAAACCTGTTCTAGTTCATCCCCATTTTGAAATGCCTTTCTTGCTGTTCATGGATGCTAGCGACGTCGCTGTAGGGGCTATCCTGGCTCAGCACAATGAGAACCAGGTTGATCATCCCATAGCTTATTTTAGCAAGACCCTAAACAAGGCTGAGCAAAACTACAGTGTCACCGAGAGGGAATGTCTAGCAGTTCTTTTAGCCATCAAGCATTTCCGGCCTTACCTCTATGGTACACATTTTACTATTATTACAGACCATTCTTCCTTTCAATGGCTGCAACAAATGAAAGACCTGGATGGACGGTTGGCCAGGTGGGCCCTATAACTACAAAGCTATGACTTCACCATCATCAACCATGCTGGTGCCATTCACCAAAACGCTGACAGACTCTCCAGGATGCCGGTATTAGCAGTCCTGACCCCAGAGGAGGATCAGCTCTATGACTTGATAGGACAGCCTGAACGTTGGGAGCTGGAATCCCCCAGGTCCAAACTGAACTCCGCCAGATGACTCAAGACACCCAGATCAAGGATGGGTTACTCTACAAGAGAGTCAACAAGAAGTGGCTTCCCTACATCCAACCCTCCTCTCATACTGATGTCATCCTGGAAGGCCATGCTACTGTTGGGCATGGTGCGGTCAAGAAGACCCATGAGTGGCTGAAGTCACGCTTCTATTGGGACCAAATGGTCAAAACCATCCAAGAGGTTCTGGAAGCCTGTATGACCTGCCAATCCCAGGACTGGGCCAACCCTCAATATCAGCGCTCCGTCGTTGCACTAACCAAGCCTTTCAATGTCAATAGTATTGATGTGGTGGGTCCCCTCCCCACTGGTCTACATGGTCACAAGTATATTATTCTTGCCATAGACCATCTGAATAAGTGGGTCGAGGCGATCTCAGTCCCTGCAGCCATGGCTAAGGCTACCGCCTTGTTCCTTGTTCGCTCCATTTTCACCCAGCATGGGTGCCCCCAGACCTTGCTATCAGACAATGGTTTGAACTTCACCTCCCAGGTAGTACAGGAATTAACTTCGCTATTTGGAACCACCCAGAGCTTCGCTGCTCCAAACCACCCTTCTATTAATGGGGTGGTAGAATGGGCTAATGGAACTCTTGTCCCCATCCTGCAGAAGTTGGCCGCCTCAGATCCTGCCCACTGAAACCATTATTTGCCCAGCGCCCTGCTTGCTTACTGGGTAAGCTATCATCATGTTATCAAAATGTCCCCATTCAAAGCCCTGTATGGGCGGGCCCCATGACTACCCAGTAGCATCCAGCCCCTGTTTGAAGCCTCCACTCTCAAGAACACCAATTTAAATATGAGGGCCCTTGCCAATGAAATTGCCCGGCTCCAAGCCCAAGCCACTCAAGGCATTGTTATCACCACTGGAAGAGAGACATCCTGATCAAATCTCAGATGACCTTCCTTACCAGAATTTCAACTAGGTGACCTCATTCTCTTTTATCATCATTGACTTGGAGGCTGACAGAACAAGCTTGATGTAATGTGGTCTGGGCCCTACAAAGTTATACACAAGGTGAAGTCTGAGTACTACATTGCTGACATCAATCAAGGGACTGTTGTAAACTGAGTGCATGGTTGGTTCCTCCGGCCGTACTCCCCTCCAACAGGATCTTGAAGGGGGCCTTGTCAGGATTTGAGATAAAAATCGTCTCAAATTCCCATCTTCCAAATCCAGCTGTGCCAAATTGATCATCAAACCCAGCCAAGACAAAACTCTTTCAGGATCATCCTCACCTAGTCCTGAGTCACATGGAGCGGGATTTCCACCTTCTCAGTCAGGTGAGCGACAATATCCATTGAGGACGCCCTTGAGGAGGCCATTCTGGAAGGTTAGTAATGATCCTGATTGGATGAGGCTCCAAAGATCCTGAAGGCACTGAGTCCTGACGCACCCTATAAATATTGAAGCATTTTAATCTAATAAAATATTTGGTAAACTAACCCATATTTTCCCGTTTCCTCTTTGGTGCTCTTTTCCAATTTTTCAGCTTTGAGCCACCGCGAACCCCAGTGCCAGACCAAGGAACTGTAGCGCCAACAGTTAGTTTTAGTTTTTGTAATGTCTGTCCCCTGGTTGGCTTACCTCAAATAAATATTTACAGTAAATTGTCCATTCAGAAACTCACCAGATGTATTCAGATAACCACAACTCTTTTGGTCAATATTGGGCTTATTTTTTCTTTTATAATCAGGAACTTCTTCTGAGGCAGTCAAGTATACAAGCTGTGGATCTGAAGATTCCATCTTGCTGGCATTCTCCAAAATAGAATTAAGATAAAAACCAGAACAAATATTAAATAAAATAAATCCTATCAAGACTAAATTATTTGATAATTATTCATTAGGCCAGGCGCCAGTATTTATACCTCTAGGGCATCTCCTGGACTCATTTGAGCATGAAATCTCAACAGTCTATTTTCCACCTCAGATTGACCCTTAAACTGATATGACTGAGACCTATTTTTAGGTTTATTAGCAAAATATTCTCATACTTGGGAGGATTTTAGGGACAAAAGTCGCAACAACAAGCATGCAAAATTGTCCTAAGATCATCTCAAAATGAGTTATGTCATACTTCTGACAAATTAAAAATTATGGGAGATTTTGGCATCAATTTAAATAAATAACGTGCCCTTAATTGGGACGTTGGCAGGCCTCTCTTGATAGCACTAGGTACTCCCATTCAGGCAGTCCATGTGCAAGTGCTATCATGCCAATTACAAGGATTGAAATATAAAATTTTCCTTAAAGCGGGAATGGATTACTTTTTTCATCTATTCATCCATAAATTTTGTAGACGTTATCTTTGAGTTGATCCTGAACAATTTTTCATGATGAATAGTTGATATTGCTCCCAATTAGTTGGGACCAAATGCCAATTCTGATGCATGTATAATTATCCTAAATTATGTGAGATATTTGGCATAAATTAAAAAGTGGATAGTTGAATTAAGTGGCATTGAGAAATTTGGTCTGAACTGTAAATGGATAAATGATTAGTCTGGCATTAAAATATTTGGCCCAAACTGTAAAGTGGATAATTTAATTAAGTTGGCGTTGAGATATTTGGCCCAAACTGTAAAGTGTTATGTTAAACTAAGTGGCATCAAGATATTTGGCCTGGACTGTAAAATGGTTACTTGATTAGATTGGTATTAAGTATTTGTCACAAAGTGTAGAGTGGATAATTGAATAAAGTTGGCGTTGAAATATTTGGCATGAGCTGTCAAATGAATAATTAGACTTAGTTGAGAATTAATTAATCAGCCTGAGTTTTGGAAGGATAATTGGCCTGAATGTGTGAGCGTATTTGGTTCAAGCTTTTGATAATATAATTGAATTGATGTTGCAATAATTGTCCTGAGCCATGTTATTGCAATAGGCTTTAATTAGGTATAAGCTCAAGCATTAGGAGGATAATCGGCACAATCTGTTGGTTGTTGAAGGGTTTATTTTTGTGTCAACTACCAGAATTTAAAAGTGGTGAAACATACAACTCTTTAATAGAATCAAATGCCTTCTGGCTATCAGGAGTCCAGCAGAAAGGTATGTCTTTGCCAGAAAGCAGATGAAGTGGTGTATTCAACTGTTAAAGTGTGGTTGAGAATTTATTAAAAAAGGTAATGGTGCCCAAAAAGCTTCTTAATTGCTTCTGGATTGTTGGAGTTGGCCACTCGTGGATGGCGTCCAATTTTCTGGGCTGGATGGCATAACCATCTTTCAAGGTGAGATTATCCAAGAAGGTAACTTCCCCCAATTTAATTCTCATTTTGACGGCTTGACAAATAAGACAGCTTTATTCAGGACTACCACTAACAACTCCAGGTCTTTTGCATATTGTTTGGGGAGGGGGAATGTACTATGGTATCATCAATATAAGCGACTGCGCAGGAGAATCTGAGATCCTCTAGCATGCTATTGATCATTCTCTGGAGTGTTGTGAGTGCATTCTTCAGCCCAAAGGGCATCACTTGAAATTGAAATATGCCTAATTTTGTCTGATAGAGGTAAGCCATTCCTGACCTTCCTCCACCTGAATTTGATTAAAACCATTCGCAAGATCAAGTTTTGAGAACAACTGTGACTTAGCAATTGCCTGGCCTATAGTCTGCTCCAATGGAAGTGGTGTCAGGATTCAAGATAATGAACAAATCAAATTGCCCACTTTTAAATTGAGCCATATAAAATTGGCTCCTGAACCTATCCAAATGAAAATGGCTTCAGGATCCTCCTCCACAATTCCTGAGTCATGTGGGGCGGCGTTTCCACCAATTCAGTCAGGTGGGCAGTGAAATACATTGAGGATGCCCACAAGGCGGTCAATCTGGAATACCAGGAAATATCCTGAACGGATGGGGCTCCAATAATCCTTGAGGCACCGTGTCCCCACTCACTCTATAAATATTGAATCCTTTTTCATTAATAAAATACTCAGTATCCTAACCAATTTTCTGTCTCCTTCTCCACCTTTCTGCAAATTTGCAGCTTTGAGCCACCTTCAGACCCTTGGTGACAGTCTAGAGAACTGTAGCGCCAACAAATTTGGTGATCACTACAGGGGTCTCCAAGCTGTCCCAAGTGAAAATGTCTATCACAATGGAAAATATTAGCAGCCCTGAAGACAAGCCGCTATTCAGTCAATAAGCATTGCCCAATGGGTTAGTACCTTTCAGAATGAAATACTAGCCACTCAACCTGAAAAATTAGAATTACAGGATGCATTCCAGTTCACCTGCCTTCTATCAATGGAAGTCAGTTTCAACTTCAGTACAAGAACCTTAACGAGGTTGTCCAACAATTAATAAATGGCATCTACTCCATGGGCGCCTGCTCCAGCCATTCCCTTTACCATGCGGGACCTCTATGACTTGGCCCAGCTGCCAGCAGCGGAACTTACACTGGGTCCCAAACGCTACCTTTGCAACTTTGTTCACCCAGCTATTCATCATCTACTCCAACTAGTTGGGTTGCACCATCAGTAGGTCTCCTGACAACTGGCGCTCACCCAGGCTCTGAACAACCACATCATAAATTTCTATAATGCAGCCTCCTCCTTTGTTCATGACAACCGCGAGGCCATTATTAATAACTGACAGCTGTATGATCTAATAGGCCAACCTGTGAAGTGGGAGTTTGAAACTCTTGAGGTCCAAGCTGAAATCCAAAGGATGATCAAGACACTCAAATTAAGGATGGACTGCTTTACAAGAAGGTAAATAAGAAGTGGCTCCCATATGTCTACCCCTCCTCCCAAACTGATGTTACTTTAGAAGACCATTCCACTATGGGACATAGGGCTGTTAAGAAGACCCACGAATGGTTGGAGTCAAGATGCTACTGGGACCAAATGGTAGAAACCATCCAAGAGGTCTTGGAGGCATGTATGTCTTGCCAATCTCAAGATTGAGCCAATCCTCAATACCACCGCTCAGTTGTTGCCCTGACTGGGCCCTTCAATGTAGTTAGCATTGATGTGGTGGGCCCTCTTCCCACTGGGTTGCATGGCCATAAGTATATTATCCTAGCCATGGACCACTTAACCAAGTGGGGTGAAGCAATTTTGGTCCCAGCTGCCATTGCCAAAGACATAGCCCTCTTCCTCGTTTGATTCATTTTCACCCAGCGTGGGTGCCCCCAAACCTTACTTTTGGACAATGGATTGAACTTCACTTCACAGGTAATACAAGAACTTACCTCCTATTTGATACTACCCAGAGTTTCGCTGCCCCTTACCACCCCTCTACTAATGGGCCAGTAGAACGCGCTAATGCAACTCTAATTTCCATTCTATGGAAGTTAGCCACCTCGGATCCTGCCCATCGGAACTATTACCTACCCAGCGCTTTGCTTGCATACAGGTTAAGCTACCACCAAGTCATCAAGATGTCCTCATTTGAAGCCCTATATAGTCATGCACCTCAACTACCAAGTAGCGTCCATCCATTACTTGAGACCTCCACGCCTGAGAACTCCAAATTAACTATGAGAGCCTTAGCCAAAGAAATTGTCCGGCTTCAAGCCCTAGCCACACAAGGCATTATCACCACTACTGAAAGAGAGACATCCCAATTTAATCTCAGACAACCACCCTTACCAACTTTTCAATTAGGTGACCTTGTTCTCTTCTATCACCATCAACCTGGAAGCTGACAAAATAAGCTAGACGTTCTTTGGTCTGGACCCTATAAGGGCATTCATAGGGTGAAGTCTGAGTACACCATTGCTGACATCAACCAAGGGACCATAGTCAATTGGGTGCATGGATGGTTCCTTTGGCTGTATACTTCCCTCCAACAGAATCTTGAGGGTGGCGTTGTCAGGATTTGAGATAATGAATGAATTGAATTCCCCCAATCCAAATTGAGTCATATTAAATTAGCTCCCAAACCTATCTGAATGAAAATGGCTTCAGGATCCTCCTCCCCAATCCCTGATTCATGTGGGGTGGCGTTTCACCAATTTGGTCAGGTGGGCAGTGAAATCCATTGAGGATACCCACAAGGCGGTCAATTTGGAGACCAGGGAAGATCCTGGATGGATGAGGCTGTGACAATCCTTTAGGTACCTTGTCCCCACTCACTCTATAAATATTGAATTCTTTTAAATTAAAAAATGCCCAGTACCTTAACCAATTTTCCGTTTCTTTTTTGAACTTTCTGAAAAAGCAGCTTCAAGCCACCTTTGGACCTTGGCAACAGTCTAGAGAACAGTATCACCAACAAGTGGTTAGGGGTTGCGGACCATTGTCTTATTGATGTGCCCATAATTAACACAGGGATGAAGTGACCCATCTGCCTTTTTGGCAAAGACAATGGTGGAGGCAACTAAAGATGTCTCCTGGAACAATTAACCCTTCCTGAGCATGTCATCCAACCATGTATCGAGGGCCACATCCTCCTCTGATGTATGTGGGTACAGTGGACAGTTTATAATAACCACTTGCACCGCTGTCCAAAAAGTTTATATTGAATTCCATACTAAGGAGAAAGCGGTCAGCCTTGTCAGAGTTAAAGATGCTCTGGTAGCACATCAACTCAGTGGGAAAATGTGGCGGAAGCCCAACAAGGGAAACAAGAGTAGCAATAGAACCACATCTACAAGGTTTAGTGAGGGTATCCAACAATGGAAACTCGTCCTCCACCTGATTGTTGTCGTACAGCATGACTGTCTCAAGGTGAATTCTCACATGCTGCTGATGCCAATGACCCACACCCAAAATCACTGGGAGTGCAAGGTTGGGCATTGCAGAGAAGCAATCACAAAAGCTAAACTGGTGGACTGGGAAAGGCATGGGGCGCCATACGTTGAAGAAGGTTTGGCAGGTAATGGTGCGACCAACACCAATGGCCCTACACCCAAGTCTAATTTGAGCTGCTGGGCCAACTTCATACTCATGAAGTTACCGCTGCTCCCATGTCAACCAAGGCCTCAAAAGGCACCAGGTGGTCCCAAATACTAATTTTCATCAGTAATAAGAATTAGGCAGAATTCTGTTTGTTGGCAGAAGCGGTCATGTCTGTTGATAAGGAAGACATTGCAACTAGATCACAGTAAATAACAAGGTTTTCAATAGAAGCAGAACTGGTGTGACAAAGGGGTTGAATCATTCACTCTCTAGTCTGGACCACCAATGATTATAAGCTGGTGTGCTAGAACAAACTAACAGGGCGCAGGGCAGTGTCAGTCTTTAAATTCGATATGGATACTGATTTAAAGCTGGATCAGAAACTGAGGCCACATCAGCTGCTTCAAGCCTGAAGATCCCAACTTGAAGGTTGACTGGGTAAACCGTTGAAGGTACTTGGGCAGTGCACCCATACCAAAACTCCTTCACAACCCTCTGTGGAACATATAAAATTGGTACTTAGCCAGTTAAACAACAGAAGGCTGGGAACCAGCTGTACATCCATCTGGTAAGAGATGACCACTTCTGAACCCATCTTGATGAGAAAGGTGGAAATGGTGAAAAATACTGGATGGTTGATTATGCCACAATGGCGGCAGATAAAGTTTAGACTGGCCTGCCAGTCTGTATGCCTGAACACCCAGATGGTAAGCCCAAATGCCAGAGGTGCTGAACCTGAATGATGTTGAATTGTATAGTGAGTGAAATTAACTGCAAATGCCAAAAGTTTTCTAATTGTGAAAAACAACCCTGCAATGAACCAGGTTATCATAGCTCCAGGGCCCATGGTTTTTTTTTAGTACTAGACAGGGCCCATGGGTTTAGATGCTGGGAAAATTTGAGATCAAATGGAAGGTTTTATAGTTGTTATAGGGAAGGAATCAAATTTTGGGTACAGATTTTTATTGAATATTAAAATTGGAAAATCAATCATCAATTTTATCAGTATGTTATGACTGCTTAAATAGACTTCTGATTTAGGGAATAGCTTAGACAAGCTTGGGGTTGGGTCCCTTGAGATTCACCTAATCTGATAAACTTTGGGTGAGTAATAAAATGAGTTATTTAGAACTGACTTTGAAATTGTCAGCGGCAGGATGAGTCACTGTCAGTTTGTCCATGAATGCCCAAATTGCCAATTTTCTTCAGTTTTGATAACTAGAGTAACAGCTTCTTGCCTGACAGGCAGCGGGAACCTCCCAAGACTACTCTATATAGGGACAGTCCCATGAGGTCAGAAACGGGTTTGGGATACCCAAACCACTCCTATACAGTTGCTCCAAGGTCTGTTGGTCCAAACTAGATCTATTTGGGAGGGAGTTGAGATACTGCTGGGGAGGGTTTCAAACTTGCATCAATTTTTCCCAATGGCCTGATGCCAATGGCAGGTTTTTAAAGATCTGATATTAGATGCTTTATTAATTGAAGTTACACACCCATCAGGCCTTGTTTTTGATGATTTAGGAATTTTAGATATTGATTTAAAGGCTTGTTGCCCTTGACTTTATTCAGACCTTTTGACCCAAGGGAATGCTGACTCCCCAAAAGCTCAGCACAAATCCACTTAATTCATTGTATAAATCATCTGAAGTCAATACTGGAACAGGTGGTGGGATCCTCAAAGTGAGAGCTGTTACCCAACACTCATCCACCACATAGGTGATGTCACCCTGTGAGATAAGAGGTTTAGCTGCCCTTCTTGGACCCTTTTTTGATGGGAAAGGGAACATCCCTTGATCCAAATGAAGGGAGCGCTACCCAAGGCTTACAGCTAGATTGTAAGGGTTAAATTCTATATCTTTCAAAATTTGTGAACAACGGTTCTAAGGCTTTCCAAGATGCTTTCACTTCCCACACATGTATCACATCAGATCTGTGGTGCCAAGGACCTTCCTCATCTAAATTACAGCCAAGGTAATGGTAATATGCTTGTATTAATGGAGTCAATCTACGTTTCTGGGATGCAAAATTCATCTCACTGCACACATCCAAAAGTACTCCCACTATCAACATAATTATGCAGCCTATTCAAGTTGAATGGACCTGAACTATAAACTGGTTGACAAACTAGGTGATAAAGTGTAGGTTGTGAATATGTCTTTTATACCCATGAAAGTAATTAAAGGTTTGTGTTTGTTATATACCTTTCATATTTACCTCTAAAAGCTGAATATTCTTGAAACTTTAATTAAAGCAATTCTGTAAGTCTGGGGTGCGTCCCCTTTTCTTAGACTGGTCAATGTTCCCATTTTCCACAAGGAAGGGTCCAAGAAGGGCAGCTATCCATCTCATCTCACAGGGTGATCTCACCCATGTGATAGACAAGCAATAGGTAACAGCTCTCCCTATAAAGGTTCCCCCACCTATCCCCACAATTTCCTCCACCAAATTAGTACAGCAAATTGAGGTAATTTGCACTGAAACTCTCAAAAGTTGGTGCTCTATGGGCCTAAGGGTTTGTATGAAGTTGATGGCAACAAGCCCTCAAAGTCAAGGTCTGAAAGCCTCAAACTCTCAGCAACAATGCCTGATGGGCACGCACATTCAGTGAATAGAGAATCAAGCGTCAAGTTTTCAGCAAAGCTCACCAATGGCATTGGGCCATTGGGAAATGTTATCATCAGTTCAAAACCTGCTTCAAAACCATCAGGAACAAAGCCCAATGGCATGTACCTCTTAATAAGAATGTGTCCAGCAACAAACCTTCAGTTAAACTCTCTAATGGCATTGGATCATTGGGAAATGTTGTTGCCAATTTGAAACTCCCTCAAAAACATTGGGGACAAAGCTTGATGGGTATATACCTCCATTGTCAAATGTTGCTGCTATCCCAGAATCCTTCCCTCAAAAATTAGGATTGTCATTTGTTGTACCTTGCTTGGCCAAATGGACACCAAAGTGACCAGGCATGGATGGGTTGGGTATCCTGAACCCATTCCCAACCTCTGGGACCACCCCTATGTGGGGTGGCCTTGGGATATTCCTGTTGATCATAGGGTGAGATGCCATTGAGCTAACCATCATAAATGCAGTGAAACTATAATTTGGGCATCTGAGGTTGAACCAACAGCAACTCAGCCCACCGCCAACAGTTTCAAAGTTGGTTCAAATTAAGACCATTTTTCTCCCTCTCTCGCTCGAAGTTTACCAGTTTAGGTCAAACCTTGAGGGCCCAAATCATGAGACTTTCTAAGCTATTCCTAAAATCAATCATCTATATAAGCAGTCATAACACACTGAGAAAATTGAGGGCTGATTTTCCATTTTAAATCTAATAAAGATCCTGCTTCCTGAAATTCCTTATTTTTACCATGATGAAATTTAAACCACCTATCCCGATCCAATTTTTTCCAACCCCTCAAACCTGTGGGCTCTGGGGCAATGTTTGCCTGGTTTGTTGCCGGGCTTATTTTCACACTGATGACCTCATGGCGCTCGCTGGAAGGATCTTTCCCAGCACAAATAAACGTCATTCAAGCAGTGCCTCTGGCATTTGGACTTGCCATTTGGGTGCTTTGGCATCCAGGCTGGTATAAACTTACTTTGCTGTTATCATGACAAGGGCACTTAGAAATAAGAGCAGGTAGGTTCCCCAAGTATAACCAAATAAGTTCATATGAATGAAATGGGTTCTCAATAACCAGATACAGGTGACTCGGTGTTAACCTGGATTCGTAACCAGTTTAAAATTTACCCACCTTATTATAAGCCCCTATCAAAAAACAAAATCAAATAATCCCATATTTAAAAATTATGTGAGCCAGCTAAACCTTTTAATTATCGTAATCGTTTATTTCACTTAAAAATGGTTAAAATTTAACCAGGTTTGGGTAGGAGAAGGTTTTAAGTCTAGACCAGTGTTATTGGTTCATTATTTTAAAGCGGGACCGATTTAGCAGTTGAATTTGGGATTTTTTAAATGTGACTCGTACCTACCATGAATTATGGGACGATACCCGTGACTGAATTTAGAATTGATTTAAAAATGCGCTTGGGTTTAATCATGCCATGGTGAAGTTTTAGTGAACCTCAAAAAGGAGACCCCTAGAATTGAAACTGGAGGTTTGGAGGTGGGGAAGAGGTTTAAAAGGTGGCACTTTAACTTGGTACTTTATTATAAAAGCTTAAAGGCTCAGTGAGGCCCAATTAAACTTTTTAAGTTGAATGGGTGGTCGGACGTATTTACTAGATTATGGGGCTGGGAACGTTAGATCCTTGATCAACGCGGTTAATAAGTTGGGGTTCGATATCCACCCCATCACCGGTGCCGATGACTTTAAACTGGCGGAGGTAAGTTTTTTTTGGGGGTTAATTTTGTTAAATTTTATGGCTTGTGCTCAATAATTTTTTATGATAATCACTTTAATCTAACTTTATCCCATTTACTTTGGCCCTTCCATTCATCCTTTGGATAGGCCTACCTTTTACGGTTTAAGTATACGAGCTGAGCCTTGAAGGTCCAGCGAGCTATATTATTTAATTTACACCCGAAGTGGCGACTCGGATCCTAGTTGATTACCTTGTTAACGCCTTCCCACTAAACTATCTCGGCGAAAAGCTTCTAAAATCTAGTACAGAAAATAATCTTCCCCGGCGTAGGGAACTTTGGGGAGGCGATGGGGTCGCTTCGAAGGTTGGGGTACTTTGACCCGCTCCTCGGTTACCTCCGGAGGGGTGGAAAGTTCCTCGGAATCTGCGTCGGGATGCAATGCCTGTTTGAGGGGTCGGACGAGGCGCCCGACGACGACCTTGGCTTCGGGCTAATACCGGGCCGGGTCACCCAGTTCGATTGCACCTCACGCTCGGTCCCGCATATGGGTTGGAACCGCGTCTTTTTAAACTTGGCGGACGGGCGCGGGTTCGAAACCCCCTACGGCCTCAACCCTAAAAGCCATTACTACTTCGTCCACTCGTACCGGGTGACCCCCGACGTCAGGAATTCCGACTGGGTGCTGGGGACCACCGTTTACGGGGACGACAAATTTATTAGCGCGGTTTGCAAGGGGAATATTTTCGGGGTCCAGTTTCACCCCGAGAAGTCTGGCGAGGCGGGCCTTCGCTTGCTGGCGTCGTTTATCTCGGAGGAGGGTTGGCTTGCGGGCGGTTGGCTTAAGGTTGAGCCCCAAATCCCAGTTGGCCACGAGTTCCTTACCAAGCGCATCGTGGCGTGCCTCGACGTCCGAGCCGATGACGCGGGTGAGCTGGTGGTTACTAAGGGGGATCAGTATGACGTTCGGGAGGCGGGTCAGGTGCGCAACCTTGGGCGCCCTGCCGCGTTGGCCAAGCGGTATTACGACGAAGGGGCGGATGAAATTGCCTTTCTGAACATTACCAGCTTCCGCGGCTGCCCGCTTCAGGACCAGCCCATGCTGCAAGTGCTCCAGCGGGCGTCTCTGGAGGCGTTTGTTCCAATGACGGTTGGCGGGGGCATCCGCGACATCGTCAATGCCGACGGAAGCGTAACTTCGGCGGCCGAGGTTGCCGGGGCCTACTTTCGCGCTGGCGCTGACAAGGTTTCGTTAGGGAGCGACGCGGTAGATGCGGCCGAAGCGTATTGGAAGGCGCAGGTGCTTACAGGCCGCACCCCCATCGAAACCATAGCTCGCACCTACGGGAGCCAGGCGGTGGTGGTGTCCATCGACCCCCGACGCGTATACGTTACGGATCCCGCTTTGACGGCGCACCATACCATCCCCACCACGCATCCTGGCCCCAACGGAGAGAGCTACTGCTGGTTCCAGTGTACGAGCCAGGGCGGCCGGGTTGCGCGGGATGTGGACGTGGTGCAGCTGGTGGTTGCGTGCCAGAAGCTGGGAGCCGGTGAGTTTATGGTCAACTCGATCGATCGCGACGGCACCGGCCTCGGCTTTGACCTTGAGCTGCTGCAGCAAATTAGGGCGAACACCACCCGGCCTCTGATCGCCTCCTCGGGCGCGGGGTGCTCGGCACATTTCCATCAGGCCTTCACCTTGGTCCCCTCACTCGAAGCGGCCCTGGCTGCGGGGATCTTTCACCGCCAGACGCTTCCTTTACCGGCCCTCAAAGCCGAACTGAAGGCGTTGGGGGTGGAGGTGCGCTCCCCCTAGAAGTATCAGTCCGCTCAGCGCTAGCCCAACCTCTGGCTGGCTTTGATAAGCGCCCTGGGTTGGCTTGAAGTGCATATATGAAAGTAAGCAACCGTGTGGACGTGAAAAATAATTGCTTTAGTAAATAAATGAGGTTTTGCAACCACCTTGTAGTCTCGTGCACTTTATAACAAGCCAGAACTGCCCCTTAAACGTGGGCCAGGCTAACCCTAGCAACCACCTTTACTTTACCCCCCAACGACCGTTTAAAAAATTATAAGGGGCATAATAAGCTAGGTAGGGTGCTGCCAAAACCACTGGAACCCATCGGTCATCTTTACCTCGGCACCAACCAAACTTTTGGTGGCTCGTACGGTTATACGAGCGGTATACACGCGAAGGGTTAATCCATCGGTATTCCAGTACCCTACCAGCGTTTAGTACCCCGTACTTTAGATCCCGTGTCAGGTTTAAATTACGCGTCACGTGTCAGGTTTAAATTACGCGACATTAACTCGTGCCTTTTACCGTCGACTGGATAACCATGCGAATCAGCTTGCAACCGGTAACTTGAAGTTTTTAAGATCAGGGGTGTAACCCCTTAATACCACGTTTAAAAGATGGATCTTTAACCCTTTCAACTCCGGGTTTCTTTGGTTGACATACCAGCAACTCCGGTGTACCTTTTTACAATTCCAAGCGCGTAACTTGGAGAATCAAAGGTTATAGTGTGATCCTTAGCCTTGCTCTGCTGAAATTTCCTCCCCTTTAACCGGCGGTTATCTCGTGAAGTTGGTACACCTTTAAAAATTTTTGACTCTAATCTTAAGGTGATCTTAGGAAGAAACAATATTGTCAACCATCGCTTAAGTTTGATTAGTCAACTTGGGCAATCTTGTATTATAGTAGTATCATACATCATATTATTATTATAAGTATTATATTATCATCATACATCGCATAAGTTTAATAGTAAATTTCCGTACCAAAGTTTTACCATTTTTTGTTTTATTCGTTTCAATTTTATACCTTCGCACCCCCAACTTCCTCCCCTTTCGTGGGATGATCGCAAACCGGGTATCGGATCTGCCATCTGCGACCCCAAAAACCCCGCATAGCCATCTTACGGATTTTTCAATCTTTACCCCTGCACCCTCATTCTCACCCTTAATGTACCCCTACGGGGGGATATCTGCAAAATTATGGTGGAATATTGTATTGTCATCTGACCTTAGTAACTGTGCAAAATTTCATCATTGGGTTATGTCAGGAAGTGTGGCAAATGAAGGATATAAGGTTCTAAAACTGACATTATGATGAGTTAAATAAAAGCAAAAGTAAAATAAACCCAATCAAATCGATAAGGCAAATACCGAGTGAAACCTTTAAACTGAAGCCTACCACACGACAAGCCAATGACTTCAACCAAAGTGAACCAACTGATTAACTTGGCTTCAAAGTTTAAAACCAGGCTACTTTGATTTAATACGAACCCAAAATTACACCCCCTTACCTAGTGACGTGATTCTTTAATCTAGCAAGGCTTGGACAAGGTAAAAGTTTTAAGAACTCATTGTATAATCATCAAGTCAAATATTTTTATGTATATCGAACCAGTAGGTAGGAACTGATTGGATAATTGATTTCGCTATTAAATAAACCAATCAGATGGTGTAAGATTAATAATTAAATCGGCATTGGAAGGTTACTCCAGAAGATCTGGTCCAAGGGGTATCCAAATCTATAAAAGTGGCATCATACTAAAAGAAAAATCTATCAGATCTGTGGGGTATTCGAGTATTTAACATTTATACCTGTGGGATTTTATAAATGCAACCGTCTAAAATTTATATATTGTAACCTGGATACCATCTAAGCTGAGAAACTGACAATAACTTAATACAAAAGGAAATCTGGGCCTTTTAGCCTTGCTTTACTGAACTTTCACCGGCTCACACCTTTAACCAACGGGATATTTCTTGAAGTTAATACCCCTTAAAAAAATTTACTCTAAGCTTAAGATGCTTTTAAGAATAATAAAACGATTAGCTTGATAATTAGATGAATGACCACCAACCGCTTGGTAAAACCATTTAAACTATCGAAGCAACCAAATATAAAAAGTTCAGATATAACACTATACTGATTACCATTAAAACATACAAAGTTTTCACCTCTTACATATAAAACTTTTCATTTTACTATGTAAATTAAAAAATATGGTGGAAGGTTGTATTGCCGTCCAACCTTAGCAACTGTGCGAGCTTTTATCTTTAGGTTATGCCAGGAGGTGCATTAAATGAAGGTGCAAGGTTCCAACCCAAACAAGATGGTAAGTTAATGAAAAGCAAGTAATAATTGGTAGATTTTAGATAAAATTTTACTTAAAAAATAAAAAAGGTATCATGCAAATGGACATCCAGATGATTAGATATAAAGTAGGACATCTGTATAGTGAACTTCTTTATATCAAAAATCTCCATTTATTAAATTTTTTAAGTTCCATAGAATTTTCAATATAAAATAATTTCCATATACCAAAAAATTATATATATCAAACTTTGTAGCTTCAGAAATGGGGAAAATTATCTGATTCCACCTTGACTAAAAATGAATAGACCGGTCTGGATCAGTCGGCTGGTCACGTGACACTGTGCTTGTTCCCCATTCCCTCAATCTACAACAAGCGTTCCCACGCATTACAGTACCTCATCATTCGGTAGTACCGTATGTTAAGGAGTAAGGTTAACTCAGTCTCGGTCGCCTTTTATTTTGTGTTTAATTTTTTATTATAATACCAAAAATAAAACCTTTTTGTGATGCAGAAAGGGTGGCATTATTAAAAGTCATGGCTAGTGGAAAGTGAAAAGATGTTGCGATAAAGTTTTCGATTCCACCGGGTACAGTGCCAACCATAATAAAGGATCGGTTTTAAAAACTCCTGAAATTGTAGGAGCGGATAGAAGATGGTCTAAAACGTGGAAATATGACGTGGATAAAGCAGTTCTTAAATGGGTGCCAAAGGTGCGAGATAAAAACATGCCTACCTCAGGGCCGCTTATAAAGGGAAAGGTGTGTAGAGTATGCTAAAGCGTTGGGGCACGAAAAGTTTTTAAGCAAGTTCTGGATGGTTGGACAAATTTAAGAGATGTCACAGCGTTGAAGAAAAAGTTATTTCGGGAGGAAGTGGATCGGAAGCGGATTGTAACCAGTGGAAAACTATAGCTTTAAGGATAATTTTAGAAGAGCATGAACCATTAATGGTTTTAACTTGGATGAAGCTGGATTTTTTTCACACGTTTACAAATATGACTCTAACCTTTAAACTGATAAATGCTTCAGAGGTAAACATAGTAAATAACGAATAACTGTTGCCGTGTGTGCCAATATGTCCGGAAAAGAAAAAATAAACTGTTGGTGATCGGAAAAAGCAAGCAACCAAGATGTTTTAAAGGGGTGAGGCCTTTATAACCAACTGAACACAATAAAAAGCCATGGATGACGAGTGAGATCTTTAAAGTTAATCAAGGTATGCCAACCAGGGGACGGACAATACCAATAAGCAAAGTGCAAAAGAACTGAACAATTGAATGGAACGATAAAACCAAAACAAAAAATCTTCACCCAGGAGGGGAGCGGAAACCGCTAACCTACCATGGCAGAGGGTGAGGGAGGTCAGGCAGCTCTTATGCAAAAATACTATTCATGACAATCTCATGATGATTGTAGAGACGGACTAAAGCAGAGAGCCAGGGCTTTGGGGCATCAGCATAGTATAGGTGGAGGGTGGTGTAAAATGAGTTCTCATCCTCATCAAGATCAGCTTGGTAGACAGCTTCAACAAATTCCACTAGGTGATGTTAAGCTTGAATTTGGGCATTGGGAAGTTGGGCAAAATTAGATGAACTTTGGCAGGTGTTTTTAGTAGATGGGCTGAAATCTGCTAGTTTAGTGACATTAATGACACCAGCTTCACCATCATCAAATAATTTACTAATTTTACTGTGCTTTCAGGGAAATCAGGGGGTAGTAGAGTGTGGTCAGCCCTAGTTGTAATTGAGCCACTGATTGGGCCACTGCATTGCATAGGTTGTGGTAATGGGGAGAGGCCACTGCTGCTAAGGTGAGCTGGTGGTCACTTTGGTAGGGGTGGCATTGGGTTTAGGAGCAAAAAGTTTGGGGATAAGGTTTTATCAAGGTAATAAAGGAAAAATTGAGCCCCACTATAATCAAACTGGCCAAGAGGTTCACTGTAACCCTCACTTATGATTACCTGATTCATCAACCTCAGCCAATAGGTCCCATAGATTTTGGCTAACAAGAATAGTGGGTGACAAATTCAGGTGGGAAATAGTTGAATGGGCTGCTTGGGTGAAAATGGTGGTCCAAGCCTGACTCTGATTAGTGGGGGTGTAATTGGGTGGGTTAAAGTGGGTGGTTGATTTGGTGGGGGCTGATTTCCCACCCTGGCTTATTGAATGAGAACGTTGGGTGGGAGGTGACAACAAAACGCCCCATTCAGAATCTGCTGAATAGGGCTCTGAAGCCACATCAGAGGAAGTGGCATGGGGGCAGGATTTTTTGGAATGGTTGAACCCAAAGCAGAGGTGACAACTCTGGTGACCAATATCCACACAAGCCCAAAAAAGGCTCAGATGCCACTGCAATATGAGCACAGGGGTGATCTATTAGGCTATGTCAGGGTGGTGTGGTATTATGGTAGCAGTAGCGTGAGGGGCAGCATGATGAGTAGATTTTTAAGAAATGGATTGTAAAATTTGACAAAAATGATAAGTCAAAAAAGAAAAGTGGTCCTTTTTGTTGACAATTGTCTGGCACACCCTTCTTTTGTGGCAAAAAAGTTGACATATGTGAAGCAGGTTTATCTTTCAAACATCATATCTAAACTACATCCTATGGACTGGGGATTAATAAAAAGATTTAAAATGATTTACCAAAAGATCATCAAGTGGCTCATTTTTGCATTGGGGTTAGGATTTTTGCCAAGATTTCCAGATGACTAGATTACCATGGGTCACTGGGGGAGAATTCCTTGTAGCAAAGTGAATTGGATATTGGTTACCCCTGATTTCAGGGTAACAATATTTGGGGGATTATAGGTAATTCACCTGGTTCAGATCCATTGGGGATTGATCTGGGTGAATGCTTAAGATCTCATCAGGCAGAGTTGCCAATGAAATAGGGGCATCTGATAGTTGATCAATGATTAACTATCAGGTGTACCAAATGGGATTGGTCAGGTTTCATCACCAACCAATTGGGAATTTAAGGATCAAGTTGTGAGGCAAGTGATACCACCTGCAACTAGCTAATTGATCAGTTGGTTTACGATCTGCCTTAATGGGTAACAAGTCCCATTACCTAAGCAGGTCACTTGCCAGATATGGTTGGTTCACTGGGATTAAGAGGTAAATGTTAGGGACACATTTTCTGACTCTTTCCATTTTAGGTCTTGCAGATGTCCAATAATGAAATCCTAGCCAGAATGGGGAAGACCATCGCTGATGAGATGATGATGGGTAATTCAATGAAAACAGCTGCCATTTCATCAATGAGGTGCCAACTGAGAGTTGGGCATCAAATTCCCACTATAAGTTCCCCCAAGAATTCACTTAATAAAAACACTGAGTAAAAGGAGTAATTACAGAATTTGTTACTAGTTCTATTCTTCTTCAAGGAAATTATTGCAGTGTGCTTTAATTGGAGACTCTTTAGGATAAAGGGTAAGAATATGAGCGTGGATCCAGAGAAGAGAGGCTGAGCTAAGAAGGGAATGGGTGACAACTGTGTGTCACCAGATAGAAGCTGTAAAATGAGGATCTGAGCATGCATCAAGTTAGGCGGTATAAGGGAATGAATCCATATTAAGGACATCTTAGGTATTTTGAGGAGGAATACTGGTCAAGCGTTGGACCCAATACTAGTGCTTGTTCAACTACAGATAATAGTCTTTATACTATTATCAAATGAATACATATTATTATCAGATAATGCAAAGAATTGCACAACACCAAACTTGTGAAGTTAATCAATTTTGGGCTATCAGCTGTGAAAGATCAACGAAACCCATAAATTTTAGCAATTGGTGTTCACTACAGGGGTGTAGTTGAGTAGGATAAATTAATCAAGATATCATATAATGAAGGAGTAGAAGATGTTTTCAGTTTTGGCAATGAGTTACTAGGGAAAGTAATGTCATTGGAGAAGAAAAACAGAAAATTAGTCCCAGAAGTTTCATTTTTGAAGATGGAATGTGAATTGGATTGTGTTCAGTTATGTTTGCTTAGCTCAGATATGGAGCAACTAGTGAAGCAAATTATAAATACTCAAGATTTGATAAAAGGACTTGCAGACTAGATATGGAACTGTCTAGTGCTGCAAGAAAACATGTTTCACAAATATATACTCAATATGAAGATTTTCAGCAGAACCAACTTGGGTTGAAATTGGGTCCGCTTGAAATAGTCCCAAGGAGCAAGGTGTTTAGATGAGACATTAGATGAGACATTGGATGAGATTGATATAAAAAGCAATCAATTCAGAGTATTGAATTATATTAACAATGAAGAGTACAAGGTCAAAAAAGAAAGTAATTGATACAAGATAGTGGAGAGAATTGTTTGACCCAATATTATTTAATCAATGAGGCACAAATGCTGAAGATGAAGATCATCAACTCATGACGAAATTGGATGAAGCTAACAAGGCTAGATCAATCTGTGTGATTAAGAACCGTTTCCATATCCACCAGTGGATTTATTTCAAATGTTTTGGATGGCACCAAATGCCAAAAATCGTTTTAAAGAGAAAATGAAAAGAGCAATTTGAATGGAACTGCCAGCTGATGAGGAATTTAAAATTGTGGGAGGTACGAAGTCTCAAGTATCAGTTGCTGAAATATGAAATGAAATTAGGACCTGTTGGATAAATGATAAGTCAGTATTGAAGGCCTAATGAACGGAAACATTTACAAGTATTGCCAAAGTTGACAAGTGTTGCCTATATAAGAAGAAACAGCGCTGCTGGTCATATAGTGAAGAAGGTCAATACTAAAAAATCAAAATTATTGATCTAAAAGAAAATAATTGTATTGTTCCCAGAGGACCACTAAACCATTAAAATGGTCATGTCCTAAGATTTTAATCAAGTCCTAAAAGAGGGTCACCAAACCAAACTAGATAGTTAAATCTTAAGAGAATAAGGTTTTGAACCATAAAACTGGTAGGTCAGAGTACACCTAGGAAACAGTTTGGATAAAGGGGAAAAGAAGGACTCCTAAAACTAATTGTAGGTTTAAAAGTCCCATTGTAAAAAAATACAAAAAATATATATAATATTAAATATTAATTTTATTAATCCATGATTTTGGACCTACAATGAGATGAATATGACAATGGAAAACCTAGAAAAGCAGGGAATTCTGATGTTGATCAAGAGTGTGAGAACCATACCATCAGGATTGCAGATAATAGTTGATATGGGGTTGAAATTGGAGATACCAGAGCTGCTGCATGGGGAAGTTGGAAGCCCCTGGAAGAAGTCTAAAGTAGCCATGGGTGGCACTTGGAATAGTTATGCCAAGCCATGGAGAAATTAGAGTTCTCCTGGCGAGTATGAGTGAAAAACTGATGAATATTGAGAAGAATCAGATTGTCACATTTGTTTATTAATACTTATGGCTGAATTGAGGAAATTACACAATTTTGGGACCCTTGATTAAATAAGAGTACCAGCTGGGGTAAACAAAGCTATCAATTTATTGGTCAATCAAGAGCAACTTGCTGATCTGATGGACAGACAGCAGGAAGAGGTGCTCAAATTATTTGACAAGTATCAGGAATTATTTGCTCAGGATGACCATGATTTGGGATGTGCAAGAGATGTGATCCAAAAGGTCAATACTGGGTAAAATTTGCCAATAAGAATGAGACTGATTTGTTGGTCAAAGGCAGCTGAAGCAGTAGTAGAGGAAGAAATCAGCAAAATATTGTAGCATGGGCTTCTAATTCCTTTGTTGAGGCCCTGGGTGGGCCCTATCCTTATTGTAAAGAAGAAGGATGCCTCTAATTGGGTGGTTATCGATTACTGGAAGCTGAACAATATTTATGAAGAAGGATTCATATCCACTACCATGAATCAATGATGCACTAGATTGATTGGGAGAAGTGAAGTATCTCTCCACAATGGATCTAATATTGGGATATTGGCAAATTGATTTGCCAAGAGAAGACCAAGAAATGCGTGATTATTACCGCGCAGGGGCTTTATCAACTGACGTGGATGACCCAGGGTCTATGCAATGCACCTGTGACGTTCCAGAGGGCCATGGATGCCATACTAAATGACTTGAAGTTGTCATGCATCCTGATGTACTTGGACAATATAAATGTGTTCAGTAGGACATCTACTGACCATTTGCACCACTTGGAGGAAGTGTTCAAGAAACTATCCATGGGCAATTTGAAGATTAAGCTGAAAAAGTGCCACTTCTTCAAGAAAGAGTTAGAATATCTAAGATTCATAATCAACTCTAATGGACCACAGCTGAAGCCCAGAAGATCAAATCCATAGAGTGAATGGCTGTACTGCAGAGTGTCTGAGATATCCAAGTGTTCCTTTGAATGATTGGATACTATAGAAGATTCAGTTAAAATTTTAAAGAATTGCCAAGCCCCTCTTTCATTTGCTAAGGATCTGAAAAAAGGAATCGTTTGGAGTGAATAGGCCCAGAGATCCTTTGATAAATTATGCCAATATTTAATAGATTCTCCAATTTTGAAATATCCATATTTTTATTAGATTTTATAATACAAACTGATGCTTTGCTGATGGCGTTCAGCACCATGCTGAGCCAAGTAGATGAACTTGGTGACAAACATCTGGTAGCATATGTGAGCCAGACACTCTCAGCTGCTGAGAGGAATTACACCGTGACTTAGCATGAATGCCTTGCAGTAATTTATGCCTTTAAATAGTTTTGGGTTTATATCCATGAATTACACTTCAAAGTGGTGACGTACCACTCCTTGTTGCATTGGCTACACAATTTATGAGAACCAGAAGGATGACTGGCCCAATGGGCACTAAAGCTACAGGCTTATGATTATGAGATAGTCCACAGAGCTGGAGCTTTTCATCAGAATGTGGTTGGCTTATTGAGGTTACCAATGGTCCAAGTGGTTTACCAGCAAGCGGATGAGCTATTCCAGAGAATGGTTGATGGAGAAATTGGGAATGAGCCCTGAGAAATCCAAGGTGCACTTTGAAAAGCAATGGAAAACACTGAGGCCATGGATGGACAAGTTTTCAAGATGATCAATGGGAAGCAATTGCTAGTCCAAAGCTGTCAGAACAAGTGACTATCGTTCAAGCTGCTTATAAGGTTGTCAGGCACAGAGGCCTGAGAAAAAAGACCAATCATATTCACTAGTATTACTACTGGGAGTTTTAGGAGAGTGTCTATAACTCTCCAGTTCCTAGCGGGGCAGTGCTTGGTGCACAAGACCAACGCCAGGGAACTAGCCATTAAAATCAAATTAATTATTGCCCAGCAGAGGGTGCTTGAGCAATAATAATTTAAGCAGAGAAATGCTAGAATTAACCAGCCAAAATTGTCACAGTGCCCATGGAGGGAAGGGGTAAATGACCCAGGTTGGAGGGTACCTGGGCAGACAAATGGTGCACGAGGTGAGAGTTGGATTGTGTTTAGGATGGCAAGGTTAATGAAGTGCAAGACCTCCTTGAAGAGGTTTGCAAACAGGGTTGTTAAAAAGCATATAATAAATGGTATATGGGGTAAAGGTTTATTTGGGAAGTTGACCAACAAGAAATGTTGGTCAGGGGAAAAAGTATTTAAACTCAGATGAGGAAATTGGGGTTATGCCACAGTGGGCCCAAGCAGTGACTCGCCAATAGGGCGATACTTCCATTCAATTTAGTACAATAGACTGAAACCAACTTCACTCAAGTTATTGACTGAAGTTGAATTTGACCTGAGCGCATTATCTCATATCAGGAACGCATTTTGAACCCTTGTTCCAAAACTAAGCAAACCAAACCATTAGCCTTAATTTGGTAGATAGTTTGTTTTAACGCTTGGGCAGACATCAGGGGCTGGGCGTTTGGCGCACCACTGGTCCCAACCTGGGCATATTTTGCCCGGACCCAGCGTTGGTCCAGGGTGTTCTTCAGGTCAGGAAGGGCCTGCAACCTCACCTTCTGGGCCTCCAGACGCCCAGCATTGTCTTTGGGGTTAACCCCCACTATTATGTCATGTTCACATGACAGGGAGCCCATCAACTACAATGTAGCAGACTATCTGGCTTGCTGTGTGGAGTGCCAGTTGCACAAACCACACAAGAACATGACTGGATACTGACTGGTCCACCCTGGATTCACCTGGCATATGGTGTCCATTGACATGATGGGACCAATGATGATGAGCGCAGGGGGAGTTAAATACATCAAAGTTGTGATTGAACATCTGATGAGATGGGTTGAGATGAAGGCCCTTGCAAAAGTAGATGTTACCAGTACTGCAAAGTTTATCCTAGATCAAGTAGTATACTGACATGGATGCCTGCAGGTCCTGCTGAGTGACAATGGAATGAATTTCACATCTCATGTGATCCCACAATCAATTGAAATAATGAGATCTGGGGAGTCATGTCTGTACCATACTGGCTGGAGATGAACGGACTGGTAGAATGAGTCAATGGAACGCTGGCCATGATGCTGAGGAAGCTGGTCGCAGAAAGTACTTTCATGTGAGGAAGGTACCTTAGTTTGGTGCCATTTTAATACAATATAAGTCATCATATGGCAGTGGGAAAAATGCCATTTGAGTTGGTATACAAAAGGAAGGCCACGTTGACACCAATTTTATATTTGATGGTGGAACCAACATTGAGGATGAGTGCTGAGCATTACCTGAATGATTAACAAATATCCTGATCAAAATGCAATCACAAGCATTTGATATAACTTTAAAGAAAAGGATTCAAGAAAAAACAATGGATGATAAGAACTGACTGGCCTTATCAGAATACCAAATAGGCAAAAGAGTTGCATATTGTGATACACATAGTTTTGGGATAAGAAAAGAGGTGGATGCATTTTGGTCAGGTCCATTCAAGATTATCGCCAAGATGGCAATGGATGCCTACTCCATCAAGAACCTCTTGGATGCAAGGATAGCAAATTATGTCCATGCTAAGTATTTAAAGCAATGTTTCAATGAAAAATAATAATGAAAAAAGAGTTCTTAAAGGACCACTGAACCATTAATTTGGTTATGTCCTAATGATTTAGTTAAGTCCAAAAAAGGACCACTGAAACAAACTAGATGGTTAAGTCTTAAAAAATAAGACCTCTGAGCCATATAAAAGTGGTAGGTCTAAGTATACCTAGGTACCATTTTGGGGGTTAAATAAAAAGATGGACCGCTGAACTGAGAAAAGGTCAAGTCCCATAGAAAAAGAGAGAAGAAAAAATAAAAGATTGATAAAAATATAGCAGAAAAAAATAATAAAATAATAAATGCTTAGAAAAAAGATATATTTTTATATTTTTTATTGATTATCCTCAACTTGGGATGATTCCACCTATGTTGCCTCTTGGGGAAGGGAGGATGGATCACAGTAGTAGTAAACAAACCGTTGAGATCTATGTGAGATCAGATGCTAGCATGGGCTAGACCTACTCAAAACCAAGTTTGCTGAGTGGATGCTGATTCCTGTGAGAATAAAACTAGGGGAAGAGAGATGGATATGTCAGAACATGCCAAATGCAATACACCAGATCAGGGAGGGAAGCAACAGAACAAGAAGAGGCAGTTGGCTAATAACCTTAAGTAACCTAATATGTCACCAGAGCTGGAAGATTAGTCTTGAGCGCATGCTGATGGAATTTGTCAAGAACATTAGACATATGGGCTGGCATTGAGTAAGGGATATTAGGCAGGGGTTGCTGAATCATGACCACTTTTGAAGCCATCAGTTAGAGATACTGATGGGATGCACCAGAAATGAGATAGTCATGCAGGAGGAGAATGACATCCTGAAGATGACAACTATGAGCTTCTTGGAAACAGAAGCAGAATGAGTGATGAAAGCCAAGAGAGGCTGGAAGCTTCATGGCCCAACTTCAAAGAACTTGGCCAGCAAAGCAAAGAGCATAGGCTGCAACTTCTTGATTTAGGATGTTTTTGAGATTGGAGGGTGTCAGGATTTCACCAAATTTGCATACCTCCGAAAAATCTCCTTCCTCAATTCCCCCAACATCATCAGAAGGAGTGAGCAATCTATCACAATCTATCAAAGTTGATGATCAATCAGATCCTGATCAACTGATTAAAGATACGATCGTGCAGAGATTAATTCACTCTGATAGATTATGAACTGTAAAAAAGCCTATAAATATTTCCTCTTTTTGAAAATAAAAATTAGGTCGAGTTTAACCTGTATTTTCTTATTTACTTCATTGCACTTTTGGAGAATCTGCCCAGTGTAACTTCGAGATACAACCTGCCCCATTGGAAGTGTAATTCAAAACTTTCAGACTGGTGCACACTACAGGGGCTCTCTGTGTTACGCACCAGTGACCACGTCTATCACCCTGGATTCTCAATTTTTGCCTGACGAGGCTCAAGATCAAGATCAAGGCAGTATTTTACGATGGATCCCTTCAATTGGAGCCCAAATCCCAAGATTACCCTCCACGTTGGAATTTCAGGCCAACTTGGAATTCTATAATCTTAACTTAAGTTTTGCCTCAGACTTTCAAATGCCACCTGAGGCCTTGCAAAATATCATCAATCAATTACTTGAAGGGGCTCTAATCCCTAGAATACGTTCTATTCAATCTCAATCAAATGTAGTACCTTCTACATTGTGAGAAGTGCTGCAAACCTCTCAAATGCCAGGGATTGGCTCTGAACAATATCTACAACAACTGGTACATCCTACATTATACCACTTGCTACCTGTAGTTG